>JACXGK010004521.1:0-20420 GCA_016801125.1 Novumbra hubbsi
ATCTATACTCCCAGCCATATCGCATCTATACTCCCAGCCATATCGCATCTATACTCCCAGCCATATCGCATCTATACTCCCAGCCATATCGCTTCTATACTCCCAGCCATTTTATTTTTCTATGCATTTTGGCCATATTCAATTCCCACTTAAATTTTTCATGTATGGTATCTTACACTTTTTTCATAAATCATTTCTGGATATTATTAGTCCTTTCAACGTTGAGCGTTGATGTACAGTGCAAATATGGAACTATTACTGGCTCTGTGAAAGGTGGGGAGGGTTAATGGTTTGTTCTGTCTCTAGACTCTAAAGCCATAGTGGATGGTAACCTGAAGCTGATTTTGGGGATGGTGTGGACTCTGATCCTCCACTACTCCATCTCCATGCCCATGTGGGACGAGGAAGAGGAAGGTGGAGGCGATGGACAGCAGAAGACACCGAAGCAGAGGCTCCTGGGTTGGATCCAGAACAAACTGCCGGAGATCCCCATCCACAACTTCAGCAGGGACTGGCAGAGTGGCAGAGCCTTGGGTGCCCTGGTGGATAGTTGTGCTCCAGGTAGGTCAGGGGTTGGGGGTGAGAGGTCACGGGTTAGAGGTGAAAGCTCATGGAATTGTGTAAAGGTTTTGCAGGACCTCTACCAGATTGGATAGCCGTGTCCTCTGGGCTGGGGTGACCCTGTCCTTTAGGGGTGTGTGTGTAACATGTATGGGTTTTTGCAGGTCTGTGTCCTGACTGGGACCAGTGGGACCAGACTAAACCAGTGGACAATGCCCGAGAGGCCATGCAGCAGGCTGATGACTGGCTGGGCATCCCTCAGGTACGCTAACCGCGATACTGTTCTCCATAGGAGCAGGCTAGCAGGCTAAGTTCATTATCAGCAAGGTACTCTAACCAACACAGTGCAGGGTTCCAGAGCTCTGACCAGATGGTACTTTATAAAAATTTACCCTTTTTGGCTCCTCAAGTTACACTTGATTGCTCCCATCGGTTTGTCCTTCAGGAAGGAAGTTTCACGATTTGGTCAAACGTTAATGTGAATCATTCTGGCCCCATTGTCAAACTCTGTACCGTTGTCTGTTTTGCGTGTTGCACGTTTGATTGCATGCGAGACATCCTTTACCCACATTCACACCTCAACATGGAATTACTGATGATGGCATCCTGTTTGTGACCGAAACAAGTCTTAGGTTGCCAATTCCTTGCCATTAAGGTTGAGAGTCATTTTAAAACTGTGAACTGTCTGATCTTCAAAATCCAGCCCCCCTTGTTACCAGTACTGTAGAAGTCCAACTCATCACTTCACTGTATGCAAAGTCGGGTGGATATGCCAAGCAGGGCATGGCAACCTAAAACTTTCCCACAGTAGCATTGGGTGTTTCTGGTGAGACGCTGCACCAATGAGATACTAGGGATTTCACCGCTTGCCCTTTACAGCACAGTGTTAATGGACCACTTGCGTTGTTGAAATGAATGACCAGGTCTCATTGTATTCAGGTATTTTTTCGGATGGCACCAATGAATGTCCTTATGGAAGTTGAAGCGAATTAACTGTGAAGTTCAACTTTTGAGCTGGGAGATCGGACAAGAAACCATACAGTAGGGGAACCCAGGTTTTTTGGGGGGGGTACTTTGACAGTGCAATCAAACAGAACGATTACTGTAGCACTTCAGCACACAAGCTACGCTAACATCCCATCGCAATCTATGGGCAGGCTACCTACAGGACCACTCCAGTGCACAAGCTATGCTAACATCTCATTGCCTACTATGGACATGGCTAACCTTAGGTCCAACGCTAGCTACCACTGTTACAGCCCTGCCCCACTGTCGTTAGGCGCAGTAAATAACTGCAGATCTGGGTTAGGGTTGCTATGGTTGCATTGGTTTGAGCCGGTATTGTTGTAAGGTTGGCACGACTGGCAGACTGGCGTGTCTACAGTTGGCACTGTGGTCGACGTTTCCTCTTTCAGTTCTCTGTAAACAGCTCAATCTTATTCCACTGTCTCTACGACCCACTCGGTGGGACTGACCGCGTAGTTTGTCTTCGCAGATGTAGCGCAGAGATGACTGGCTTATGTGGTTGTGGTTGGGACTGTTTCTCAAATCAGAGCACGCCATCCTCTGCAGGTGTGCCTGTGTCTGAGGCATTGTTGCCCAAACTAGGCTCATTTTAAAAACTGGGTCACCCGAGAAACTCTGAGGATTTTTTGCACATCATAGCACGTTCACGTGATCATCCACTAGTCACGAAGTGCTTTTCTAATAAATCGACTGCTATGGGTATGGGTTGTTTTATAACATGGGTATGGGTTGTTTTATAACATGGGTATGGGTTGTTTTATAACATGCGTTTTGGAGACCTCCGGGGTAAACAAGCCCAAGGATCTGGCTGGAAGGGGATGAATGTCACTAATGCCAAAGTTCATTTCTACATCGGAGAGAAACAAGTGTTTAATTAGGGTCACTTCTCTGACGCGTGTGGTGGTTCTGGTTTCCTAGGTGATAACCCCGGAAGAGATTGTTGACCCCAACGTAGATGAACATTCCGTGATGACGTACCTGTCCCAGTTCCCCAAGTCCAAGCTGAAGCCTGGTGCACCTCTCCGCCCAAAACTGAACCCCAAAAAGGCCCGTGCATATGGACCAGGTACATGCATGTGCACGTGCACACACACACACACACACACACACACGCACTTGCACCTTACACTGTTCAACATGTATATCATCCTCCTCCAGGTATTGAGCCAGCCGGTAATGTGGTGATGAAGAAGGCTGTGTTTACCGTGGAGACCATTAGCGCTGGGATGGGTGAGGTTCTGGTGTATGTAGAGGACCCTGCTGGACACAGAGAGGAGGTACATGCCCATAAACCCCCTCACACACACACACACTGTTCCCCTGAGGACTCCGTATGACGTGCTTCTGTCTCTCCTCTTTCAGGCCAAGGTGACGGCCAACAACGACAAGAATCGCACCTACTCCGTCTACTACATCCCCAAGGTGACGGGGATGCACAAGGTGACGGTGCTGTTCGCGGGCCTCCACATCAACAAGAGTCCCTACGAGGTGGAGGTGGGCATGGCTCAGGGAGACAGCAGCAAGGCCACGGCTCAGGGACCCGGCCTGGAATCGTCCGGGAACATCGCAAACAAGCCCACCTACTTCGACGTCTACACAGCAGGTAACGGTTGGAGGAGGGGGTGGGGTCTGTCGTCTCTGATGCCAACGGTCAACAGCGGGTGGGGGTGGGGGGGTAAGGGTATAGTAATGGTGGTGTTATGCTAAATGCCTGTATGTCTACTGAGGCGCTGTCCCTCTGGTCTGTAGGCGCCGGCGTGGGCGAAGTGGAGGTGGTTATAATGGACCCGGCGGGGAGGAAGGACACTGTGGTGTGTCAGATCGAGGACAAGGGGAACAGCTCGTACCGCTGCACCTACAAGCCCACCGCGGAAGGGACGCACACCATCTACGTCACCTTCGCTGGGGGTCAAATCAGCAAGAGCCCCTTCACTGTCAACATAGGAGAGGGTGAGAGGGGGACCGAGTGGCAGACGTTTCTTTTCCTGGTTGGGATTTTACTTAAATGCTTTGCTCTCTTCCCATCTTCATCTCCTGGCTTTCACTCCCGCTTCTTGTCTTTTTGCTTCGGCTGATTCAAATCTCAATCTCTTCTCTCTTTTTCTCTCAGAATGGAGGGATGGTTTATGTTCTCTCAGAAGCAGCTTCTTCCTTCTACTGTCTTCTCACTTCCTGGAATTCCACTGGGTACCTGTCTTCCCTATGACTCATTGTCTTTCATGGACTGTTTAATCGCCATCTAAATCTCCCGGGTGACTCAGTCTTACCACACTGTGACACACACACAGACTGACACACAAGCACATGTTTGTCTTCTCCCAGGATGTGTGGTCTAGTGACTCGGCTGGTCCTTATTTAGGCGCTCTGTTTCCTGAAGAGATAGTGCATCGTTTCCTGCTGTGGTCTGAGACACTAGGAGGGAGGAAATCTAACAAGACACAAAGCCATGTTTTCTGTTAATGTCCTCATCCTTCAGTATCTACTTAAACTCCAACCTGCAAGATGTTACTCTCTAACCCCGCCCCTTGCCCACAGCATGCAACCCCACCCTGGTCCGGGCTAAGGGGCGTGGCCTGCAGGCTAAAGGCCTCAGAGTGAAGGAGACGGCCGACTTCAGAGTTTTCACTAAGGGAGCTGGGACTGGAGAACTCAAAGTCACCATCAAAGGACCAAGTGAGTCACACTACCTCACAGGGCCTCTGTATTAAAAACAACATTTCACAGCAACCTCTCTGCTTCACAAACTGCACTACCCAGCAGTCTGTGCGTTTTAGAAATGTTACTACCTAGTAGTCTCTATGCTTAGATGCGGCAGCCTGGTTAAAATTGACAACATTATCATGTTGCTAATGTATTAAAAAACGGTTCTGACCTGTGTGGTGCATTTGTGTAGAGGGTCTTGAGGAGCCTTGTAAGAAAAAGGACCTTGGAGATGGTGTGTTTGGGTTTGAGTATTACCCCAGCACCCCTGGAACCTACAGCATCACCATCACCTGGGGAGGACAGCACATCCACTGCAGGTACCCGTCCTGTTACCTCTGACCCCTAGCATTGATAGAGACCAGCTGTTACACCTCTGACCACTAGCACTGACAGGAGAGACCAGCTGTTACACCTCTGACCACTAGCACTGACAGGAGAGACCAGCTGTTACACCTCTGACCACTAGCACTGACAGGAGAGACCAGCTGTTACACCTCTGACCACTAGCACTGGCAGGAGAGACCACTTGTTACACCAGTCATCTAGGACAAGACTGAGCCAAGCGATTTAAAGGACAAACAGTTATCCAGAGCCTCTATGTCAGGAAATGAAGTAGTTCGAACAACCTATTTGATGGGAATCAATTTTACCGTTTCTGGTGAACTAAATGGCTGGTTTTATTACCACAATGAATGCTGAAGAAATGCCTGTGCTAACTGGTGTGGCTTCCTGTTACAGCCCGTTGGAGGTGAAGGTTGGTTCAGAAGCAGGGCCACAGAAGGTCCGTGCCTGGGGGCCTGGACTGGAGAGTGGCATTGTGGGTAAATCTGCCGACTTTGTTGTGGAGGCTGTCGGGGACAATGTAGGAACGCTGGGTACGTATACACACACACACACACACACACACACATTCATATATACACATTTGTCCTCAAGCATGCTCACGGAACCTGCATGTCCTAATGTGTGTCTTTCACAGGTTTCTCGGTGGAGGGCCCTTCCCAGGCGAAGATTGAGTGTGACGATAAGGGCGACGGGTCATGTGACGTGCGGTACTGGCCAATGGAAGCGGGGGAGTATGCCGTGCATGTCCTCTGCAACAGCGAGGACATCCAGCATTCCCCCTTCATGGCAGAGATCACCGCTGCACCCAACAAAGACTTCTACCCGGAGAAGGTGGGTGGTGTGGATTAGGAGTGGTGACCCTGGTGTTTTTGGCTAAATGTGGTCCTCATACCATCATAGAAAACTAAGCATCCCCGGATGTGTTCAGTATTCTGCTCTCCTGTAACCAAAATAAATCAACTCTAACATGGAAGTCATTTTGGACAAGAGCATCTGCTAAATGACACGTAACATGGTGCAAATGACTAACGCGTAAACCTGGTGCAAATGACTAATGCGTAAACCTGGTGCAAATGACTAACGCGTAAACCTGCTGCAAATGACTAAACATGGTGATGCTGATGCTGTTACCAATGGGCGTCCAGGAGAGATTTAAACCGGCAGCTTGGTTTTGACCGGTTTTGTGTTCTGCTGGGTTTAGGTGAAGGCCTACGGCCCAGGTCTGCAGAGCAGCGGTCTGGCTGTTGGCAAACCAACCGAGTTCACCGTTGATGCCAAACTAGGAGGCAAAGCCCCTCTGAAGATCCTGGCTCAGGTACAGGTGGTAGTTTAGTGTTGTAACTGGTGTCCAGTTTAAAGGGCCCCGTTATAGGATTCCTGTCAGTCAGGGTGTGGTCTTGACTCGGCTTTAAGATGACTTATTACAGAAGCCTGTCCTGCGAGGGTAGCAGAGAGGGGATGCTGGCGCCCAAATATGGGCAGCTCCTCTGGGGCTGTCAAAGGGAGTTAACATTGGTGTTAAGGGTCACTCTGCATATGCACCTCCCTCTTAAACCAGTTCTCCCCCCCACCCGACCTCAAGGCTTCTCAACCAGCAACATTGATCTACGATCATATTGATCACATGAACACTTTAAATGCTCATGACGTTCTATGCAAATCCAGTGTGCATTAGCATATTTTAATATACCATTCATATGCACTATCACACTTACGTCTCTGTCTCTGTCTGTGTGTGTGTAGGATGGTGAGGGAACTCCGGTAGATGTCCAGGTCAAAGACCATGGTAATGGAACGTACGCTTGTAGCTACACTCCCAGGAAACCTCTGAAGCACACTGTCATGGCGTCCTGGGGAGGGGTCAACATTCCGGAGAGTCCCTTCAGGGTGGGTACACACGGGATTAGAGGAGCCATGCGGACCTGAGACGCCTTCAGCAATACCTCTCCTTTGATCCTCCCTCCTGTGTGTGTGTGTGTTTCAGATGTCCATTGGAGCAGGCTGCCATCCCAATAAGGTCAGGGTGTCCGGTCCTGGGGTAGCCAAGACTGGACTCAAGGCTTTTGAACCAACGTACTTCACAGTGGACTGTGCTGAGGCTGGACAAGGTGAGACGGATGGTACAACATGATGCACCACACTACACCACAACCTCAGTTATAAAGTGTGTGTTTCAGGTGACACTAGTATTGGGGGGGTGGGGTGAGTGTACATAGTATTGGTATTAAATGTGTGTTTTAGGTAACATCAGTTTTGGTATTAAACGTGTGTGTGTGTGTGTTCTAGGTGACATCAGTATTGGTATTAAACGTGTGTGTGTGTGTGTGTGTGTTCTAGGTGACATCAGTATTGGTATTAAATGTGCTCCTGGCATTGTGGGACCAGCGGAGGCAGATATCGACTTTGACATCATCAGAAACGACAACGACACGTTTACTGTTAAATACACCCCACCTGGGGCAGGTAGCTACACCATCATGGTCCTGTTCGCTGACCAGGTGAGTGGGGTGTCGTGGCGAGTCAGGGGTTGTCGAGTGGGGTGTGTTCATATCGTGGAGGAACTAATCCTGTGTGTGTGTGTGTGACCTCGGACCCAGGCCATCCCCATGACCCCCATACGGATCAAAGTTGACCCTTCACACGACGCCAGCAAGGTCAAGGCCGAGGGACCAGGACTCAACCGCAGTGGTGAGTGTCACTGTCACCTTGTTGTCCCGGAAGCAGTGGGCTGGTCAACCCACTGTCACATTGTTGACCCGGAAGCAGTGGGCTGGTCAACCCACTGTCACATTGTTGACCCGGAAGCAGTGGGCTGGTCAACCCACTGTCACATTGTTGACCCGGAAGCAGTGGGCTGGTCAACCCACTGTCACCTTGTTGTCCCGGAAGCAGTGGGCTGGTCAACCCACTGTCACATTGTTGACCCGGAAGCAGTGGGCTGGTCAACCCACTGTCACATTGTTGACCCGGAAGCAGTGGGCTGGTCAAAACCCACTGTCACATTGTTGACCCGGAAGCAGTGGGCTGGTCAAAACCCACTGTCACATTGTTGACCCGGAAGCAGTGGGCTGGTCAAAACTTACTGTCACATTGTTGACCCGGAAGCAGTGGGCTGGTCAACCCACTGTCACCTTGTTGTCCCGGAAGCAGTGGGCTGGTCAACCCACTGTCACATTGTTGACCCGGAAGCAGTGGGCTGGTCAAAACCCACTGTCACATTGTTAACCCGGAAGCAGTGGGCTGGTCAAAACTTACTGTCACATTGTTGACCCGGAAGCAGTGGGCTGGTCAAAAACCACCAAAAATGGGTTGTGACTGCAAACGCCTCACCGACACCATATCTAACTACCCCCTCCCCCGGCAGGTGTGGAGTTGGGCCAGCCGACCCACTTCACGGTGAACACTAAAGCGGCCGGCAAAGCCAAGCTGGACGCCGTGTTCTCCGGTCCGTCCAAAGGGGAAGCGGTCACAGACTTTGAGATCATCAATAACCACGACAACACACAGACCGTGAAGTACACGCCTGTCCAGCAGGGGCCTCTGGGAGTCGCCATCACCTACGGGGGAGATCCTATTCCCAAGAGCCCCTTCGCCATCCCCGTGGCGCCCAGCCTTGACCTCAGCAAGATTCAAGTGGAGGGTCTCGGAGACAGTAAGTCTCACTCCCTTTCGTGTCTTTACATGAACGTGTGAGCCGGCCTAAACCCCCCCCCCCCCATCTCTGAATGTGCAGAGATCACTGTGGGCAAGGACCAGGAAGTGACTGTGAAGTCCAAAGGAGCCGGAGGTCAAGGGAAGGTGGGAGCCAAGGTCACTGGGCCCTCTGGGAAACCTGTCACCAGCAAGGTAGAGTGCTTATTGGTCGATTTGTGTCTTATGGGCTATATAATCCGAAAGGTTGTTAAACCAACAAGCAATCAGTGTTCGTGACAATTTTCTGATTGTTTAGGTGGAGCCGGGCCTCAAACCAGAGACCAGTCAGGTCAAGTTTATCCCTCGGGAGGCGGGGCCATATCAGGTGGAGCTGACCTATGATGGAGCTCCGATCCCTGGATCCCCCTTCAAACCCACTGCCTACCCTGCCACCGATGCCACCAAGGTACTGGTGACCTTTGTATCCCTGGATGACTTGATCCAAGAGCAGGCCTTTCACGTGAAACCAAAGTGAATTAGTATTATTCACAGGATGCACTCGCGTGTTGTTACTGATCTTGGTTAACCCAGAGGTCGAGTGTGTGTGAAGTTGGTCAGATGTTCTGGGTCCACATGGGTTAACACCAGAACCAAGAGCTTCACCCCTCCTGCGTTAAAGTTTCCTTTGGCCAACTGTTTCCATCACGCCTCCATTCAAGCATCCTGTTGTCACGGTCGCTCTATGTTAGTGGTTCTGTGTGCGTGGTCCGTCCGGGAGGGGCGACGTGGTCCGTCCGGGAGGGGCGACGTGGTCCGTCCGGGAGGGGCGACGTGGTCCGTCCGGGAGGGGCGACGTGGTTCGACCGGGAGGGGTGACGCTCAGTGCGCTGGTCTCCTGCAGGTGAAGTGCTCCGGCCCGGGCCTGGAGCGGGCCAAGGTGGGGGAGACCGGGGAGTTCGTGGTGGACTGCACCAGCGCCGGCCCGGCAGAACTCACCATCGAGATCATCAGTGACAGCGGCACGGAGGCGGAGGTTCACATTCAGGACAACGGGGATGGGACTTACACCATCACCTACATCCCCCTGTACCCGGGCAGCTACACCCTAACCATCCGCTACGGCGGGCAGGATGTACCCAACTACCCCGCCCGCCTCACTGTGGAGCCCGCTGTCGACGCCAGCGGAGTGCGCGTCTTCGGACCGGGAGTGGAGGGCAAAGGTCAGAGCATGTTATTGTGTGTGTGTGTGTGTGTTGTATTAGGCCCGTTTCAGTGTGTGGTGAGTTCCTAACAGGGCATGTGTCCTAGGTGTGTTCCGTGAGGCGACCACAGACTTCACAGTTGATGCACGGGCCCTGACCCAGACCGGCGGGAACCACATCAAGGCTGTGATCCAGAACCCATCTGGAGCTGTTACTGATGCCGTCATTACAGACCGCAGAGATGGAACCTACAATGTGGAATACACTCCTTATGAAGAGGGTGAGTTGGGACACGACCTAGTACACAGGCCTATGAAGAGGGGGAGTTGGGAGACGACCTAGTACACAGGCCTATGAAGAGGGGGAGTTGGGAGACGACCTAGTACACAGGCCTATGAAGAGGGGGAGTTGGGAGACGACCTAGTACACAGGCCTATGAAGAGGGGGAGTTGGGACACGACCTAGTACACAGGCCTATGAAGTGGGGGAGTTGGGACACGACCTAGTACACAGGCCTATGAAGAAGGGGAGTTGGGACACGACCTAGTCCTGTTCTGTTCTGTTCAGGGCCTCACAGTGTGGAAGTGGCCTACGATCAGTCCCCGGTCCCCAAAAGTCCGTTCCGGGTTGCCGTGACGGAGGGATGTGACCCAGCGCGTGTGCGTGTGCACGGACCCGGTCTGGAGAGAGGCATCACCAACAAGGCCAACAAGTTCACTGTGGAGACCCGGTACCTACACACACACACACACACACACACACGCGCACAGGTCATTGTGATGTTGTATTAATGGAAGGACGTCTGACTGGGTTCGTAGCGGTGCCGGTACCGGAGGCTTGGGTCTAGCTGTGGAGGGGCCGTCTGAGGCCAAGATGTCCTGCACCGACAACAAGGATGGGAGCTGCAGTGTGGAGTACGTCCCCTACGAGGCTGGAACGTACAACCTCAACGTCACCTACGGAGGACAGCCCATCGCTGGTGCGCACCGGGCCTCCTAATGTGGACGCCGCAGTAGCTTGCGACATCTTGGAGTGATCATGGAAAGCTGAAGCAGTAATGGAGGTTTTACAGCAGAAACTGTCTTTCCGTGTGGATCTTTAGGAAGTCCGTTCCAGGTGCCTGTCAGTGACACGGTGGATAGTTCTAAGGTGAAGTGCCAGGGGGCGGGGCTTGGAACCAACGTGCGCGCCAACATCCCGCAGGCTTTCACAGTGGATGCATCTAAAGCGGGAGTCGCCCCTCTGCAAGTCAGAGTTCAAGGACCCAAAGGTGAGTCCGAGTCCAAACATGGTTCGTTGTATAACTTGTGGTGTGGGGGGGGGTGATTGTGTGTGTGTGTGTGTAGCAGAGATAATGGTGTGTACGTGTGTGCAGGTGTGTTGGAGCCAGCGGAGGTGGTGGATAATGGTGATCAGACACACACAGTGAACTACATCCCAACCAGAGAGGGCCCTTACTCCATCAACGTGTTGTATGCTGATGAGGAGATCCCACGCAGGTAAAAAACACACCAATATTAACACACACACACACACACACACACACGCGCGTGGTGGTGACGGCCGTGTCTGCAGTCCCTACAAGGTGAAGGTTCTGCCGACCCATGACGCCAGTAAGGTCCGTGCCAGTGGTCCGGGCCTCAACACCACCGGTGTGCCAGCGTCGCTGCCCGTTGAGTTCACCATCGACGCCAAGGACGCCGGGGAGGGCCTGCTGGCCGTCCAGATCACCGTGAGTACTGACCCGCCAGCCTGGACTGGGCCGTGGCGTCGACACCCGCCGTCTCCTCTGGTTACCTTATCTGACTGTTGTCATGGTGGCTGTCTGCAGGATCCCGATGGGAAGCCTAAGAAGGCCAGTATCCGTGACAACCAGGATGGGACCTACCTGGTGTCCTATGTGCCGGACATGACGGGCCGTTACACCATCCTGATAAAGTATGGAGGGGATGAGATCCCGTACTCCCCCTACCGCATCAGGGCCCTGCCCAGTGGAGACGCCAGCAAGTGTACCGTCACAGGTAGGACAACAGACACTAGGGACGTGCAGGAGGGGCTACAGACACTAGGGACGTGCAGGAGGGGCTACAGACACTAGGGACGTGCAGGGATGTACAATTTACAACTGTCAGTTCTTATTGAAATACCTTTTGTTTGACCGTCTGGACGCGAAAAAGCATGATATTCAGGAAGCCTCAGTTACATTTCTTTAGCATTGTATTTGTTGTGTGCAATAGCCTTGAGCTTGAGTAATGACATGTCCTAAATGATGACTGCCATCAGTACACCAGGTGGGGTCCTGCTTGCCCTGGGCTTTACTTATCGAACTTGACCTGGAAGATTTGTTTTGACTAAATAAGTGAAATACCTGAGTCAGAAAAAATGGTTCCCATCACTATGACTTCCTGTGTCTACCAGTACTATGATCATGTATGTGCCCCTCCCACTCATCCCCCTATCACTTCTCCGCCCTCCCCCTATCACCCCTCCCCCCCTCCCCCTTTCACTCCTCCCCCTCTTCCCTGCTTCACTCCTCCGTCACATGTTTCCCTCCGTTTGAAGCACCAGATATTGCCTTTCACTCCTGACTGTCATTTTATTTTTCACTGTTTCGCTCCCCTGCTTCCACCCTTGTCCATCTCAGTGTCAATCGGCGGGCACGGCCTGGGTAAGAACACAGTCTGATGGATCAGCGATCCTCCGGTCTGTTTGTCTCCGTCTCTGATCCATTACTTTGGTCTGTCTGGCTATGCATGCAGGATGGCTCCGCCCAATGGTTTTGTAAAACTACCTGCCATTCATTAATTTACTCAACTCACATTCTCTCTCTGTGTGTCTCTGTCTCTCTCTCTCTCTCTCTCTCTTTGTGTCTCTCTCTCTCTTTGTGTCTCTCTCTCTCTCTCTCTCTCTCTTTGTGTCTCTCTCTCTCTTTGTGTCTCTCTCTCTCTTTGTGTCTGTCTCTCTCTCTGTCTCTGTCGCTCTGTCTGTTATAACTAATGTACAGTAGTCTAACAGTTAGGTTGGCATGGTTAATGGCATTGTGGGTAATGTAGTGGTTATGCAGCTGATATCTGTTTAACATTGTTACAGTTCTTTCCTACATGGCTCCCTTCCTATTGATGAGGGCTGGTAATGTGGCTGCATGAGGGTGGGGCGGTGGTAGTCTATTGGTTCCAGTGTTGGGCCAGTAACTGAAGTCGCTGGTTCGAACCGGAGTCGACAAGATGAAAAATGATTCTGCTCTTGAGCAAGGCACATAACCCTGACTGCTCCTGTGTGTGGCTCAGGGAATGAACACCTATTAAATTGCTGAAAGGTAAAATGCCTGTACGTCTTAGGAGCTGGTGTGGGTCCGACCATCCAAATTGGAGAACAGACCGTCATCACAGTTGACGCAAAGGCTGCTGGGAAAGGAAAGGTAAAGAAAAAACAGAAAGCACATTGAGGTTCTCGTCAGATCCCACTGTGACAGTGAACGGGTAACACAGGGTGTGGCTTCCACAGGTGACGTGCAGTGTGTGTACACCTGAAGGGGCGGAGTTGGATGTAGATGTGGTAGAGAATCCTGATGGGACCTTTGACATCTTTTACACCGCCCCTCAACCTGGGGACTACTGCATCTGTGTCCGCTTTGGAGGGGAACACATACCCAACAGCCCCTTCCAGGTTACGGTGAGTGGACTTACACACTCACACGCTTCCCCCTGTCTTACACACACACACATACTCTTTCTCACGCAAACACACGCCTACACTCTCTCTCACACACACACACACACACACACACATACACTTTTTCAACTCTCATCTCTGTCTCAGACGTACATATTACAATTTGTCTTGTCTCTACCCGTAAATGTATTTGATTGGATAATATGACCTCTTGGCCCCTCCCTTTCTCTACAGCAGTTGGTCATTGGATTGCCCAGAGACGTTATGTCAGTGTAGGGGTGGTGACTCATTCAGAGCGTCGCAGATATCTATTGGAGACACCACTCTCATTTCTGTGACGTCTTCGGTTCTAAACTGCACATTAATGGTCACCTCAGACCAGTCCACCTAACTAACAGATGTTCTATTCCTACTGCTTCCCCCCCATCAGGCATTGGAAGGGACCCCCTCAGATCAGCTCCTCCAACAGCAACAAAAACCCCAGTACTACAGTCAACAACCCTGGGTACAGCACTCTTCCCCTGTAGTCCCCCCTTCCTCCCTCCCTCCTGTCCTCCCTTGCTCCAGTCTTCCCTCGCTCCCTCCTCTCTCCACACAGGGGATTAAGTGGCCATTTTGTGAATCATCAATGTGGCTCCACATTTGCCAAAATGGCTGCCTTGTGTCTTTAGGTTGTCTGTCTGCCTGCTGCTTCTGTCATGTCATTGGTGGTTTCATCATCATTATTGTTCCCATCTCATTGTACCTCATTGTGTTCTGTGCCTCATTATGCCTTCTGTGTTGGGGAGGGAGCCTTCCATCACATTCTCTTCAGTTACAGCCTGCTGTGTACCTCTTTCTCTCCTTAACCAATCCCTAACCTCATCCCTCTGGATCCCTGAGACCCCAAAAGTTTTTTTCAAACTCTCACTAACCTCTGCCCTCTGTCTCCCAGGCAACAGACCGGCCAATGGGAATGAATGGTTTGGATGTGGCTGGACTTCGGCCATTTGACCTGGTCATCCCGTTCACCATCCAGAAAGGAGAAATTACAGGTACACACAAACGCACACACTTCTTATATTAACCCCTTAATGCAGTGGTTTCACACTCCCCAAATAGTTTGGAGGCCCTTCATCTAGATCTATACGTTAATCCACTAGAAGATGCAGAGGTCTTCTTATGGATAGTCCTCTGCACACACTAAACGTCTTCGAAAAATCACCACTGTTCATAGCTGAAACATAACTAGGTGATTTAAGCTTTAATACTTTGTTTTAAACATTTACATTTGACGCGGGTACCAGTGTTTTCATTGTTTTGAGCCTATATTGTGTTTGAGGTTTACACTTTCCTCTCACTAGATTTAAGACTAGTGACATGATGAAGTGGGTCCTCTGTGTGGGGGACTTTAAGGCCTCTCTCTCTCGCTCTGTGTGGGGGACTTTAGGGCCTCTCTCTCTCGCTCTCTGTGGGGGACTTTAAGGCCTCTCCCTCGGTCTGTGTGGGGGACTTTTAAAGGACTGCCTGTCTCCTCCAGGTGATGTCCGCATGCCGTCAGGTAAGATTGCCAAGCCAGCCATCACCGACAACAAAGACGGCACAGTAACGGTGAAATACGCGCCAACTGAAGCCGGCCTGCACGAGATGGACATTAAATATGACGGGATACACATTCCTGGTAAGCCCGACCGCCAATGCAAATACCCGGTCAGGCCCACCACGGTTTCAGAGACGTTGTCCATACATTACCTTTTTATATTTCTAAACAACTATGTTTTGGATCTATTTGCTGTCCCGGAGTGGTTTCTGTTGTTCTGGATGTGCTGACTTTGGTGATTGGTTGGTTTTATTTCAGGCAGTCCTCTCCAGTTCTATGTGGATTATCTGAACAGCGGCAATGTCAGCGCGTATGGTCCTGGGCTGATCCACGGAACCGTCAACAAACCTGCCGTTTTTACGGTCAACACCAAGGATGCAGGAGAGGGTAACCAGGCCGACAGAGCTTAAAGGATACACCTTTAGGTGAAACATTTATTGATGTGCTGCGTTGATTTATTTTACACTTTACTTAACACCTGCTGTGTGTGTCTAGGTGGTCTGTCACTAGCAATTGAGGGTCCGTCTAAAGCCGACATCAGCTGTGTTGACAACCAGGATGGTACCTGCTCTGTTTCCTACCTGCCTGTTCTACCTGGAGACTACAGCATCCTGGTCAAATACAATGACAAGCACATCCCTGGCAGTCCCTACTCTGCACGCATCACAGGTAACACACACACAACATGTTAATGGATATCAGTTCTGTCTTTGAAATGGTTTCACTGCTGACTAATAATAATATTCTTCATTTGTATCCAAGGTGACGACTCCATGAGGATGTCCCATCTGAAGGTTGGCTCTGCTGCTGACATCCCATTGGACATCGGAGAGCTGGATCTGAGTCAGCTGACTGCCTCTCTGACCACACCATCGGGCCGAGAGGAACCCTGCCACCTCAAGATACTGCGGAACGGACATGTTGGTCAGTCCCTGTCCGACTGACTCTCGCCTTGTCTCTCCGACTGACTCTCGCCTTGTCTCTCCGACTGACTCTCGCCTTGTCTCTCCGACTGACTCTCGCCTTGTCTCTCCGACTGACTCTCGCCTTGTCTCTCCGACTGACTGTGTCAGTGTGTTAGGGCCATGGTGTGTGTTTTGCTATTTTAATCATTAGGACCGTTTGTCTAGAACTTGACAGATGTCAAACGGATACTGATTCATTAAGCCGTGTTGAAGGGGTCAAATTAATAATTTGACTCGATAATAACTATATATTGTGTCTTACAACCAAAACCCATATCTTGATTTCAATTTCCTATTAAACTTTTGTTATTCGTGTTCGTGTCCCAACCTCACCTGACACGTTGGCATCTGTCACTGGAATGTCCACCAGGAATCTCATTCGTTCCCAAAGAGACCGGGGAGCATCTGGTAAACATCAAGAAAAACGGACGCCATATTCCAAGCAGCCCCATTGCCGTGATGATCAGCCAATCGGAGATTGGCGATGCCAGCCGTGTCCGTGTGACTGGCCCGGGCCTCAGCGAAGCCAAAACCTTTGAACCCGCGGAGTTCATCATTGACACCCGTGAAGCAGGTCTGTGTTCGTGGGATTTTGTTAAGATTTCCTTTTGTGCTTTTAGTGTATTTGGGTCTTCAATTAGTTGTTATAGCATTTTAAATCATGTGCGATGCTGTCCAGGTTACGGAGGTCTGAGTCTGTCCATCGAGGGACCCAGTAAAGTGGACATCAACACAGAGGACCAGGACGATGGTACCTGCAAAGTCACCTACTGCCCTACTGAACCAGGAAATTACATTATCAACATCAAGTTTGCGGATCAGCATGTACCAGGTAACAATGATAATACCAAATTAATAAATATACATTCATTTCCAGACTAAGCACCAAGGACCCTGAATAAGAACAGTTTAAAATGGAGCTATCCATTTTTTCTTTTATAATGTTCAGCGCATTTACCTCAAGGTAACTTTTCCAGCACTGACTGTAACCCGTCTTCAAATAACATGAAAGAATTGAGTTTCTCTCATTTCAAGTCCTTCTGTGGCTTGTACCATGAGTATGGGCTGAGAACTGAAAGGCTGATTCTGTATGTGCCTTTGGTACATTCAGAACAAGATTGTTTTAGTGTCGGCAGTAATGAACACTTGTCAGCCTCCCAATGCATTGGGCTGAAAAGGGAGCTTTCACAAGATCGCTTTATAAATATATATATTTTTTACCAGTTATTACATCTCTGCTGACCTAAAGAAAGGCCAACTATTTCTCAAATCATGGGTGCAGTGGTGAGAGATTTACTGTTTGTAGCAAATCTCAATGCCCAGTAATGCCCAGTGGCTGAAACAAGCTTCTTCCTTGGTCCCCCCCCCAAAAATACTTCTTTTTGAAATTAAAAACTGGTTACTTTGGCCTGAGCTAATACCGGAATGATAATACCGGGTAAAACGAATAATGTTATTTCCATAATTGAAAAAAAAAAAGACCCCCAGATGTATGTACTTGATGTGATTGGTTGTATATCTGTGTGTAGGGAGTGCGTTCACCGTGAAGGTGACCGGAGAGGGTCGGATCAAGGAAAGCATCACCAGGAAGAAGAGGGCAGCATCCGTTGCCAACGTGGGCAGTCAGTGTGACCTCAGTCTCAAGATCCCAGGTATGTGGGGGTGTGTTGACTCAGTAGAACCACCGGCTGGTGTGTGGCCTTGGTGGTGTGTGGTATTCACAGGAGCCCGTTTTGAGATTTCCACCACAGGAGTGCGGGATAATGTTAATTATATTACATAAAAGTTTACTGGGGTGTCCTGTCAGAAGAAGCCTTTTTGGAGTTCCGGTTTAGCATTTGGAGAGGAGACGCACGCTGGGAGGGAGGTTGCCCTCTCCGACCCGCAGGATCTCCGCACGACTCTCGTTTTGGGAATGTTAGCAGGTGAACCGCTACCTGAGCAGGCAAGACCGCTTTGGCACCTGCAATTGAGGCGCCTCTGGCCCCTTCCTCCTCCCTGGATGGTATCTAAGCTGCTGCAGAGGACCAGGTCCGTCGTATGGACAGCTTGTTACAGCGACCGCATAGTGTGTATACATATGTGGTTCGCTGTAACAACTTGGTTGTTACTGATGTCTGAGAACCAAAAACTGGTGGACAAGGCTGACTACCTCGAGGCCCAATCGTGCCTCTGGAAATGTGATCACCTGGTGGGATTTGTGGGTGTTTTTTCGTGGGGGTTCCAGTGTTTGGTTCCATTCACGTTCCTGCTTGGACAGGGCTCATCGTCGGCCCTCCCCTTATGTAGTTAGTTGCTAAGGCTATCACGAGTTGTAAATCTCTTGTTTCTGATATCCCCCTCACAGAGGGGTTGAACTTATCCGTTTCTCCTTCAAAGTTGATACTTCCACACATGCCTGAAGGCTGCCACCTGAATGTCTGACGTACTGGTTTTGTCCACCAGAGATCAGCATGGCGGACATGACGGCCCAGGTCACCAGTCCATCCGGCCACGTCCACAAGGCCCACATCATGGAGGGGGAGAACAACACCTACTGCATCCGCTTCGTTCCCACGGAGACGGGCGTGCACACGGTGTGCGTGAAGTACGCGGGCGTGCACGTGCCCGGCAGCCCCTTCCAGTTCACGGTGGGACCCCTGGGGGAGGGCGGGGCACACAAGGTCCGGGCCGGAGGCCCCGGGCTGGAGAGGGCAGAAGCTGGATTACCAGGTGGGTTTCTCGGACTGAATTTATGATGGGGACCAATGTCCCACCCGTTTAGCCCTTGAAGCCATATGGTCATTTGGGAACCCAAAATCCGCCTGTCAGAAGCTTGACATTTTGACCTCTCAGGAGGTTATCCTTTGTTTTAGAATGATGTCCATTACATTTGGGACTCTGAAACCCCATAACTGAAAGAAGGATGAATAGTTAACATTGTTTGAGAAGACTTAATGAGTTAACAATATGTGAAGAGAATACAAAAAACGTATGTTGACATGTAGTTGCTTTTATTGAGAAGGCCAAAATATTCTCCAATAGTTAAGGCTTATTATGTCACATATGGACATCACCAGGGGTTCAGAACCACTCAAAAAAATATTATTTTTGGAACATGTAACATAATATACAAGTATTCTGCATTATTGCTTCTGAAAATTGTACAATATCAACCAAAATTGACAATTTAGGATCCCTGTATCAGTGTGATGGATCATTTAATCAAAAAATCTAAACAGATTCAAATTCAGATCAGATAAGATTAACCCCTGAAAAAAGGAATAGTTTTTTCTTTGCCATCATGAAAAACAGTGTTTTTGTGGTCGAGATTTGGAAGGTTTCTACTTTACAAAAATACACAAACGACATGTCATTCTTTGCAGCTGAATGTCCCCTACATCATGAAAAAACCCATAATTAATAATTCCGGAGATATAAATAGAAATGTAACAGGTGCGCTTTTCGACCCAGAATTGCCTCTAAGAGGTTTCAGTCCAGATATGGAAGGCTTCTACTTTGCAGAAATACATAAACGACATGTTATTCGTTGCATACGATTCTCCCCTACAAGTTATAAAGAACCGTAGGCTTCTATCTTTAATATTTCCGGAGATATAAATCGAAATGCAACACGTGCGACAATTTTTTTTGAAATGTATCGCCATGATTTTTTTTACAAAGATATGAGTCAATCGGTCACGGAGTGTTAGACCGTTTGGTTGTGTGTTCATATGGTGTGTGTGTGTGTATTGACCACGGTCCCGTGTGTTTGTAGCCGAGTTTAGTATCTGGACTCGGGAGGCTGGTGCTGGGGGACTTAGCATTGCTGTGGAGGGGCCCAGTAAAGCAGAGATCACATTTGAGGACCGCAAAGACGGATCCAGTGGAGTGTCTTACATCGTCCAGGAGCCAGGTGTGGGTCTCTGATGCTTTCAAATTAGCTGACATTCGCGGTGTCTTAATGGTCTTAAAAATCTGAAGCTTTATGTCATTTTCAATTTTGTGTCATCATGATTCCTGTGATGCATCCCAATAGCCTTGTCTTTGGTCTTTTGCCTTTATCTCTGCATAACAAACGCATGTCTCAGCTACATAGTAGGATATTCGTGTTGTCATATTCCACATAGTCAACTGTTTTCAGAACTTAATTTGCCATAACAAAGCGTATACCTTTCGGACTATGTAGCCTACCAATTGTTAAGTAGGTTATCTGAGAAGCACTTAACATTTCTGCATGGAACTACTAGGTCCAACGTCTCGGCTAGTTCAGACGCATGTCTCCGGAGTCCTAGCACAAGCCGACTGCAACCAGTGTTTGTCAGGCATTTTATTAAAGTTTGTGTAGTTTGAAGCTATTCAGTTTTGCAGATTTAGTGACCACTTATCTGTGTTGCAGGAGACTACGAGGTGTCTATTCGCTTCAACGATGAGCACATTCCAGACAGTCCTTTCGTGGTTCCTGTGGCGTCACCCTCTGATGAGGCCAAACGCCTCACTGTTGCCAGTCTTCAGGTGAGGCTCGGGCACACACAAACCCAGGCCTACACTACCCACAATGCAGCAGCAGCAGCCCGCGTGGGAAGGCAAGACAGTGTCCCGAAAGCATGTTATAGGGTCCAATGATCGCAACAGAGTTGAACAGACTTTTGGGTAAAATGGGTCCTGAGCTGTTTAAATAATCAATGTAAGTGAAACATTCAAAATGAGAAACTCTTGAGTTTGTAATATTCTCCGCAACAGTCTGGTCAATGC
>JACXGK010004521.1:20520-37799 GCA_016801125.1 Novumbra hubbsi
CCCCACCCCACCATCCGCCAGGCGCTAAAGGGGTTAAAGAGGCTGAAATGGGCCAGTCTCCTCTCTTTCTGTTTTATTTCTGTCCTGTTGTCTGGCCCTCCTCTTTAGCCTGGTTAGCTGTCTGTAGGTAAGTGCTGTCTGTGCCCTCTGTCGGTTAACATTGAGTTGTGTAGTTGTGGTACTAAGTATGAGTTGTATCTGAGCAGGAGTCGGGGTTGAAGGTCAACCAACCAGCGTCCTTCGCTGTGAGCCTTAATGGAGCGAAGGGACAAATTGACGCTAAAGTCCACTCTCCCTCCGGAGCCCTGGAGGACTGCTGTGTTACAGAACTAGACCAAGGTAGTGATCCTACCACGACACCCGTACCTCACAGGCGTATACCGCGGCAGCGTTTGTGACCGAAATAAAAGCGGAAAGACCTCAGTAATTCCCTCTCTCCCCCTGCAGATAAGTATGCCGTACGGTTCATTCCCAGAGAAAACGGCCTCTACCTGATCGACGTGAAGTTCAACGGTAGTCATATCCCCGGTAGCCCCTTCAAGATCCGAGTGGGGGAGGCGGGGCAGGCAGGAGACCCGGGAATGGTGACGGCCTACGGAACCGGACTGGAGGGGGGAACCACTGGTAACTAACGCCGGCTGTCGGTGCCAAATCTCTCACTGCGGCGGCTTTCACGGGCACTTCACTGTGGCGGCTTTAAGTGTCAACTTCTAAAGCTGAGGTTTTATTCGTGTCGTCCCTAACTGAATGGGCGCTTCGGCGTGCGGCTTGCCTTGTATTCCGAGCGTCCTTCCATGTAATATGTTGTGGTCGCCACCAGGGACCGCATGCGAGTTCGTGGTCAACACCAGTACGGCAGGGCCCGGGGCTCTGGCTGTGACCATCGACGGGCCGTCCAAGGTGAAGATGGACTGTGTGGAGTGTCCAGAGGGTTACAAGGTGACCTACACCCCCATGGCTCCTGGGAGCTATCTCATCTCCATCAGATACGGGGGACCCTACCACATTGTCGGCTCGCCCTTCAAGGCCAAGATCACTGGTAAGACACTGGACACGTGGTGACCAACACCGGCAACAGTGTGAACTACCCTGGCTCTTCTCTACATGACTCCCTCCCTCCACCAGACCAACACCGCCAATGTTGTAAAATACTCTGGCTGTTCTCTTCATGACTCCCTCCCTCCACCAGGCTCCAAGCTGGTCAGCAGCCACAGCAACCATGAGACATCCAGCGTCATGGTTGACCCCGTGACTCGCCAGGTCAGCTCCACCCATCAGGGAGCTCCAAGCCAATCAGACGCCAGCCGCGTGACAGCCAAGGGACTCGGCCTGTCAAAGGGTTTCCTCGGCCAGAAGAACAACTTCAGCGTTGACTGCAGCAAAGCAGGTGTGTGTGTGTGCGCGCGTGCACTTGTCTCCCTGTCGCTTCAGGTTAAGCTTCCACTAAATGTGATGTCAAAATGCTTTAGTAGGGCTTAGGAGTTAATCATAGTGTTTGGGTTAGTATAGGTAATGGAGTCCCCACAAGGATATAAAGACAATTATGTGTAAACCGTTGGTTTGTAGGTTACAAACATTTATGGAATTTCACTTTCCAAATCCAGTGACCCTGGCTCATTAAAGACAATCACCTGTTGTAACATTTAAAGTACTAACCCAGTCCCCTCTCCTCAGGCCGCAACATGTTGTTGGTGGGTGTGGACGGGCCCCGGGTTCCTTGCGAGGAGGTTCTGGTGAGACATCTTGGGAACCGTGTCTATAACGTCTCCTACCAGCTTAAGGAGAAGGGAGAGTACATCCTGGTGGTGAAGTGGGGAGACCAGCACATTCCTGGCAGCCCTTACCACATCACTGTCTAGACCAATCGCAATCTAATTCAATACTGTCTAGACCAATTGCAATTTAATTCAATACTTAGTGTAGATCAATGGCAAATCAGAACCCTCCAATCTAGCCCAATGGTTTCTAGACCGATCTGAGATTATACCATAACCGGAACAATAATGCATCAACACTGAATACTTCTCTTCATCCCTCATCTTAACCACCCCTCCCCCATCATAATCAGTAGTCATAGAGAGGGGGAAACATGCACCTTTGTATTACTGTAAACTAGCTTAGCAAAATGTTCCTTCCACATGCAGTGTTTATCTGCTGGCTAGCATAGTGTAGGTTTAGAGGTTAGCCTATCGTAGTGGGTTGTTGTAGAGGTTAGCATAGTATATTGGTTAAACGATTAGCCTAATGCTAGTACCATGAGTGTTCAAAATGCTAACTCTTAACACGTTTGTTTTCGCTGCTGCTAGTTTGGTCTGGTGTTAGCTTGTTTTAACCATAACAATAATGCAAGAGTTGTCTATTCCCCTGAACACAAACACACCCATCTTATTACGCCGTATTCCAGAACAAAGAACCTTGTCTGTTAATGGGATTTAAAGGGTGTGAGACAGTATTTTGACAATAAAGATGTCTACGTATTTTCTTTCAAGCTACATGTGGTTGTCTTTTCTATGAATATGCACTTACACGGTAAGCTTAACGAACACAACCAATTTTAATTTCAGTTGTATTATTATACGGCATGGGATAACACCAGGTTCTGGATGATGCGGATGACTTTTACAACGTACGACAGTATTACAATACATATGCAAATATAAATATTCTTCCCAACGATAATTTATTTTGACCAGCGTGCCTTCCTACGTAAGCCAGTTGACGACTCTTAAAACGGAAGTTTTGTACAATTCCCGTGCTTGCTATAGTTTCCAGAAGCACAAATGTTACACACCAGTAGAAATAATGTTTTTACAAAGACAAGCAAATTCATGCTTTAACATTTCCAGTACCCACTGTTTAAAATATTAAGCTACACTAAAGTAGGCTGTCCAGGAGCTCTCTGACGCCCTGTTTTATGTCTGGGAGGAGATCTCTTAGGACACCATCCGCGCTCTCATTAGGCACATGCCCAAACGTGGTTGCGAGTACAAACCGGCCCGTGGGAGCATACGCACTGAGTCACGAGTTCCCGTGATGAAATTCACACAGATTGGAACAGCCTGTGATTTCAATTGTTTAGCAGTGTAGTAGTCAGCACTGCTGTTGCTAGCCTCGTATGTCAATATTTGGCTGCGGAACATAGCCAACAGGAGCAAGTTAAATCCCACAGCCACTGTTTGTTTAGCAGGAAGCGAGGCAAAATACAATAGAACTGATTTGGTCTTTGTCCAGATGCGATTAGTAAATGGATTCTTCATTCCCGTCACAACAGAAAGCTGTTGCTGTTAAAATATCTCAATACCAAGCTTCAAATCCTTTGTACAGTTCGAGCCTACTTCGGATAACTGTCCCTGTGTTCGTAAAATTCCAACGGTACACTTAGTAATTAATTTAATCGTTTATTCGTTAAAACACCTGATATTATTTGGGGGGAAAAAGAAAAAGCTGCAGTTGTCTCTTATATAGGGGCTGTATATTTGGACACACACACATCCCCCAATATTCAAATGTGCTAAGAATGTCCCCCCAATAAATGGATATATTATAAATAAAACTGCTATTCCTACGACAGGCAATACAAAGTAATCATTTGCAAATATACTCCTAATCATAACTAAATTTAACCAATTTTACATTATTATTACGGGTTCTAGGATAACGGATTACGGAAGTTGTGTGTGTGTGTGTGATTTGTCCAAGTGGTGTTGCCGAAGACATGCAGAAGCCGTAGCAAGACTATAGTTAGTAGGCGCAGTCAATGTCAAACCTATTGTGTCTACTTCATTAGGGCTACTTTTAAATGTATTACAAAGTGAAAATAGACTAAACAAAGTCTTTAATAGACCATGTCCGTCAATTGTGATAGTTTTAACATCAACAGTAAATTATGTTTTGCAAAAAAAGTGTCAGTAAATAATGCTGTCGATTTAGGCTATACCAATGGATCTGAGTACTATGATTTGGAATAATTAAAACATTATCAAACACAAGGAAAATTATGCAGGAAGACATTTTAGACTACTGCTACATTTTAATAAAAACGCGTGGTCTCTCTACAGTAATTTACCACAGAAGTAACATAGTAGCAGTGAGCGTATCTTAAAACATACTGCCTTATCTGAACATAGTATATTATGCGTGTTTATAAGAATACAATTAAAAGAACACTTAAGTGTTCATGTGAAGCACATTGCAATTACATAAGGGTATCAAACAAATAGTTACATTCCTATTATGGGGTACATTTCTATTCTGAAAAAAATTCTAAACTTTTGCAGGTTTTAGTAAACAGTTAGACAATTATATAAGCAAAACAAATGGTATCTCTGTAATCTAGGTATTGGTTCTGAATGCAACACTACTAGATCCACCTCCATGTCTAAACCACTAGATTCACCTCCATATCTAAGCCTTCATTACCTTCAATGGCAGCAAGACAGAAGTTGTTATTTTAAAAGTATTGGTAAAGAAAAACAATGAGACTGCTAAAGCATCTGGTGTGATGACGAGCAGCAGTTAGCATGCTAGCTGTTGTCTAATGTGTTATGGGTGAGGAACTCTGTGTATCTTCTGGTCAGGTCCTCCAACTGGGTGGCTGAAACAGAAGAAACAGTTAACTGGGTGGCTGAAACACACCCGGCAAATGGATATCAGGAGTTACCAGAACTGGACCCACAAGGTTTGGTGGAAATAACATTCTGGTGCCAGGAGTTTGGACATAAGTTGGTTACCGAAAACTGCCGTCAAATTTAAAGATAGTGTCCGAAATAACCCAGACAACTTGGAGGCTTGCTTTTCAGGATGTATGCGTTAGATGGCTTCTTACGTAGGGTTTGTTTGTGTCCATGGCTCCAGTAGCGAGGGTGTGTGTGTACATCTTTAACAGTCTCTGACAATGACACAGATGTCGCCAATAGCTGCTGCAACACCTCGAGCTCCTGGGGTGGGAGATGGACCGAGAGACAGAGTTCAACTTAGGCAGCGGTCTGTATACAGCATTAACAGTGAGGAGGGTGTGTGTGTGTGCGCATCTACCGTGTTGCAGGCATTCAGCAGTGTGTGCACGGTCCTGAAGGCGTGTGTGTGTGGCCGGAGGCTGGGAGGGTCTCTGCTAACATAGGTTCTGAAGTCCGTCTCATACACATGACAGAACACACCCATCATCTGAGCCAGATCACACACAGCTACACGCAAGGCACACGCAGAGAACACGGTAGGCCTGGCCCCCTCGTCACGCAGGAACACACACTAAGACAGAATTCATTTGTTAGAAACAACTGGGTTCTTGTCAATTGACTGTTTGGCTCTTTTCTCAGGTAAGGTGACTGAATAGTTACAAGGGAGGACAGCAGACGAATTAACCCTTTGGAATCTGTGGGAGATTACGTGCCCATGCTCATAGGAGGACCACATTTAACCAGGACACCAGGGTTAACACTCCTAGTAAGATTGCCCCCAACTGGCCTTCCAACAAGAAAGCAGTGGGATACAGGGTGACATGCTGCTAGGATACAGGGTGACATGCTGCTAGGATACAGGGTGACATGCTGCTAGGATACAGGGTGACATGCTGCTAGGATACAGGGTGACATGCTGCTAGGATACAGGGTGACATGCTGCTAGGATACAGGGTGACATGCTGCTAGGATACAGGGTGACATGCTGCTAGGATACAGGGTGACATGCTGCTAGGATACAGGGTGATATGCTGATCGTACATGTTTATATTTTAATGGAAGGAGAGGCTCTTCAGCTAAGAACGGATTATGTGCGTTAACACAGACACAAAACCTGGTTGTGTAGCTGTTCTAAGGTGTTGCGCGTGGACTCCAGAAGGGCTGTGACATCGGCGACCTCCTCGCCTCTCGGCCTGCTGGCTAGTGACTTCTGACTTTTCTGGGCAGCCCTGGAGAAAGAGGTCAGGTGTTATTTTGTTTTTTTAAAGCGTGTACCTGAACATTTCCTGTGATTTCGTCATTGCAAACAGCAAGAAAGCGTGTGTGGGTGTGTGTCTACCTGATGTGAGCGGGCCAGGGGTTCAGTGTAGGGTTGAGTGTGTGTGTGTGTGTACCTGATGTGAGCGGGCCAGGGGTTCAGTGTAGGGTTGAGTGTGTGTTTACCTGATGTGAGCTGGCCAGGGGTTCAGTGTGGGGTTGAGTGTGTGTGTCAGGTGGGGCAGTGCTTCAGGAGAGAACAGCTCCTTCAGCAGCCCCTCTCCTCCAGTCCGGCCGTCCCCACCAGGCCCCGCTGAGCCTTGAACCACGGTGAGCAGCTGCTCTAGAAAACACAGCTGGCGTATGGGGCTGGCCCGGCCCTGAGGAGAGGAGACAACCAGACCGTCATAGACCAACAGCAACATGGTCACATTTTCATCAGCCTGAAAATAGCATTCAGATTTCAAGAAAAGTTAACGTTAACAGGAGTGCCACTTCCACTCCACCATCTTTCTACTCCACACTCTCCTCACCATGATGAGGTCCAGGTCGTCTTTTCTACACAGCATCAGCTCCTGCCCAAACAGTGCCAGCTCTGTGTGTTGTGTATATAGGGAGTGGGATGGTGGGAGAGTGCATGAGGATAGTGACAGACGGGGTAAATAAAAAAAACGATTAGGTTACAATAAATATGTATGGTTGCTGGTATGTAACCAAAAGCATTGAATCTCAGCACTGCCTCCTGGTGGACATTATGTGTGTTATAATGATGGTATAGAGCCACAGGGACTCATGAGGTACATTTACACTGGTAATACACAAAGTAGATAAGGACAAATACATGGGGTAATAAGGGGGGATAATAAAGGGTAATACAGGGGGAAGATAAGAGATACTGTATAGGGTATACAAGGGGTAGTATGGGGGTGATACAGGGGATATATAAGGGTTAGTTACGGGGTGATACAGGGGATATATAAGGGTTAGTTAGGGAGTGATACAGGGGATATATAAGGGTTAGTATGGGGGTGATACAGGGGATATATAAGGGTTAGTTAGGGGGTGATACAGGGGATATATAAGGGTTAGTTAGGGGGTGATACAGGGGATATATAAGGGTTAGTTAGGGGGTGATACAGGGGATATATAAGGGTTAGTTAGGGATTAGTTGGGGGTAAAACAGAGGGTTAGTCAGGGGTAATACATATGGTAGATTAGGGGTAATACAGAGAGTTAGTCAGGGGTAATACATATGGTAGATTAGGGGTAATACAGAGAGTTAGTCAGGGGTAATACATATGGTAAATTAGGAGTAATACAGAGGGTTAGTCAGGGGTAATACATATGGTAGATTAGGGGTAATACAGGGGGTGAGTTCACCTTGACTAAAGGTATCTGGCTCTTTAGATCCCAAGGAGAGCAGTTTCTGACTGAGGGAGGGGCAGATCCTGCAGGGGTAGGATGAGAGATATTCACTTATACCACTAATGTACAATCTACCAACTTGAAACATTCACTTCGGCAGAGGTTGTGTACCAGGTTACTAACCCTGCGGTTAACAGCTTCTTGACATAACATACAGTAAAATGTATGGAATATCTCGGAAATTGAGAAATACTCTGTGTGCGACTGTGTTACCTGGTACAGATCCAAGCCAGTATATCAATCCGGTGCTGAGACGGGGTACACAGCAGTTCCTGCATGGTTTCAGTCTCTCGCAGATACAAACCTTCCACCAGGGGACACGACAGGGTCTGTAACACACACACACGCGCGCGCGCACGCGATTTGTCCACTAAATACTTCTTATGTATTTCCATAAACAATCCATAATGTCCTCGCCACTTATTTAATTATGGGTCACTTCACGGTCACGTATACTATATGAATTAGACAACCTGAATTTCACACGATAACAAAAACCCTGGTAACTGAGACTTCTAGTTGTCACCTCACATGATCCACGGTCATACCTTTGACTTGCGATAGCCTACACCTGCTTCTGAAGAACTACTGTCCTGGTGGTTTCCACTTAAACCATTCTTTGCACACCTGATAGACAGTTAATTACTGAATTAGGCTGAATATTCAACCAAGACAGTAGCTCCGGGAACAGGGTTGGAGAACCCTGTTCAAAACGTTCACAGTTGTGTACAGTCCAATGTATCAGTGTAGCAATATATTTGCTAGTTGGAGACTGTATCGCAACGGGAAACGCCACTAAACTTAGGAACCATTAAGCTAAGATGTTAGCCTTGATCGTCTTCTTATAGAGGTGTAGTTGACGTTGTCTTAGTCTCTACCACTCCGCTTACCTGTAAAGTAGAATAAACATGTTGAGACAACCGGCATTCCTTCGAAGTACCCGCCATCGTTCCTCCGGAAGTGCCGGAGCCTCGGAGGGGAAATCACGCGAGATTAAGGCAATCGCAGTGAGTGACAGTGCAGCAGCCTGCTGGACATGGGAAGGCATTACATAGCGACTTTCTCTATTACAAGATGTTCTAACCATCCCAGTAATGGATGCCATATGCAAATGTGTTCCAAACCAAACTATGGATACATTCTACACTAGTATGACATCTTGAAAAGATTCAGATTTTCATACACAAAGCTTGTCTGAGCAGTGACACATGAGCAGTGAAGCTGTGTTGTGCTTTCCTCTGGCACAGGGCAAGGTGTGATGGTTCAAACAAGACACAGACACTTCAGTTTGGTCATTTTAGAATTATACTTTTATCGTTTCTTTCATACAGACTTTCTCTTTCTACCCAATAGTAACATCTTCTACCCCATACAGTGGGCGACTCTACATGGTACATCTGTTCTGTCCTCAAATACATTGTTTTAGCAGGCATGTAATTTTATTATTACTTTAGTATATTCACTATTCTCAACGTTGTAATTTTTTTCCTCAACTCTTTTTTTTTTGGGTGGGGGCAGGACTTCTTTCATTACTGCACATGGAGGTGTTGTATTTCCTATCTACAGCACTCAGGTAGAGACAGGGAGTTGAGGGTCCGGTCTCTCCACTCAGGTAGAGACAGAGGGTGGAGGGTCAGGTCTCTCCACTCAGGTAGAGACAGAGGGTGTAGGGTCAGGTCTCTCCACTCAGGTAGAGACAGAGGGTGGAGGGTCAGGTCTCTCTACTCAGGTAGAGACAGAGGGTGTAGGGTCAGGTGTCTCCACTCAGCGCTACAAACAAAGTTTAACGACGGAAAATACAAAACCTCAAGTATTATAATCATAATAAAGTAGAAGCGCGTCAAAGTAGTTCTTTACAAAAAAGCAAAACATGAACAAAAGTGGAGAAGGGAACTTCAGATGAAAGAATTGTGTTGAAACGGAAGATGCACATGTGGACATTCAGAATTGATAACAATTATATACAGTTGTGATGCAGCTGAACAGCCTTAGTTGTTTAACTGTGATATTAAACATATTTTAATATATTATTTTACATGTCTGTTCTTGGTGTCCATTCTTGCTCCTCTCGTGTCACTGACATTATATCAACATGATGGGATGCAACACACAGAGACAGATGCTTTATCAATCTACCCGTGAGTGTGCGCGTGTGTGTGTGTTGCATATTGTAGCCGGGGCTTAGGCTGTGGGAGGGGTTTGCGTTGTCATGCAGCAGCGTGATGTCACCAGTGATGTCACCAGAATAAGACTGGAATGTTATGATTGGCTTTTGGCAGGCAGTTTTCCCCTAGCGTTGTTATAATAACGGGAAACCCTGGGAATGTGATAATGGGTTGTTTGGAATGTTGTCTGATGTCATGGAATGTTGTGCGAAATGTAAACGCATAGCTAATGATGGCAGGTATACTGTGATGGCATGCAATTTAGAGCAAACCTCTGGATAACCTGGCTACACTTTGCACTGATGATACATAATGCGGTTCTGTCCCAAAAAATACACAGAGAAACAGCATGGCATTTCCACGACCAAGTTTTGAAACACCCTTCCTGGAGAGACTTTAGGGAATTCTGACATGTCCTGGAAGGATGCTTGGGAATGCTGTCATGTCTTGGAAAGATGTAGGAGAATATTGTAATGTCCTGGAAAGACGAGGGGAAATGCTGTCATGTCTTGGAAAGATGCTGGAGAATGCTGTCATGTTCTTGAAAGACACATGGGAATGTTGTCAAGTCCTGGAAAGACACATGGGAACAGTGTCAAGTCCTGGAAATATGCTGGACAAGGTTGTCAAGTCCTGGAAAGATGCTGGAGAATGTTGTCATGGAAAGATGCTGGCCTTCACGTGTTACCGTTTACTGTCCCAATTTAAATTCCTCTTTTCCTGATTGTGTTTTGCCGGTTATTGTTTGGAGCCTATTCATTTTGTAATGTTGTTAATTCCTTGACATAGTTAACTTACGTCTTAGTTATTTTTATTACAAAAACTCTGTTCTCCTGCATCCTGCCTTCTACATACAATGTCACAATTGCTAGATGTCTGATAGCTGAAATGGCTGAAAGAAGGGTGATGCCACTCAGGCTGAATAACTGGTTAGAAGGGATGGATGAAACCTCTCAGCCTGAATGACTGGTTAAAGGGGATGGATGAAACCTCTCAGCATGAATCAGCCTGAATGACTGGTTAAAGGGAATGGATGAAACCTCTCAGCCTGAATCATCCTGAATGATGTGTTAAAGGGGATGGATGAAACATCTCAGCCTCAATCCGCCTGAATGACTTGTTAAAAGGGATGGGTGAAACCTCTCAACCTGAATGACTGGTTAAAGGGGATGGATGAAACCTCTCAGCCTGAATGGCGGGTTAAATGGGATGGATGAAACCTCTCAGCCTGAATGACTGGTTAAATGGGATGGATGAAACCTCTCAGCCTGAATGACCGGGTAAAGGGGATGGATGAAACCTCCCAGCCTAAATGACGGGTTAAATGGGATGGATGAAACCTCTCAGCCTGAATGACGGGTTAAAGCAGATGGATGAAATTTCTTAGCCTGAATGAAGGGTTAAAGGGTGACGGCCAGAAGGACTGTTCTACCAATGATAAATGATATGGCTTGACATATGATGTTGTCTTAAAGGGCGCTTGTTAATATATATATGATTTCAAATCATAAGGCTTGATATGGGATGTTTTAAAGGATCAACAGTAAATATACACAATGTTATGATCTTAAAGGGCCAGAGCCTGTGAGTGAAAGTTGATGTTAGTTAAAGGGTTAATGCAGTGTAATTAGAGTGAAGCGCTGTGGATTTGGGGTTAAAGGTTAGAGCGAGGTTAGGGCTAGGGTTAACATGGAGATGTGGGTTAGAAGTTAAAGGTTAGGGTTTAGAATGAGGGTTACTGGTCAATATGAAGAGCTACAGGGTTAGGTCAGGGGTTAGGTCGAGCTGCTGTGGGTTAGGGTCAGAGGATGGAGGTCAGGATCTTTTTTTGTTTTGTATTTTTTTGTGGCAGGCATACTATTAATGACTTTTGGTCTAAATTAATCATATCTTTGTTTGTATGTTTTTGAGAGCAAACAGGATGACAGTACTGGAAACACTGAGAGAGAACGATTAACATTCAATAAAAATAATGACACAAAAACATTGATGGCATAAATCAAGAAAAAGAAATGTGAACCATCCTCTTTGAGGATATTAACTTCTCAAATAAAAAAAAACATTAAAAAAGTTAAACAAATAAATAGGACACATTTAATTATCTGTGATTTTATAGGAGTCCTTAAGGTGATGATGATGGTAGTGATAGTAACACAGCTGTAAGAAACAGTGACTCTACCCCCTTATGAAACCATGACTTTGTGGATCCACTGCTGCATTGTGGGAGTTGAAGTTGGACTGGAGCAGTGGACCATGTAGAAAGAGGAGAGGAGAGGTTGGATTTTTGAGTTTAGAGTTTTGTAGTGTGCCATCGCAATGTCTCTCCTTCCTCCTGTGGTGTAGCAACCAGTCGCTATAGCGATGAGACGAGAAGCAGAAAGGAAGTGCCAGAACACATCCTGGAAGCCTGGTCTCCTTAGGGGAGAGAGGTGAATCTGTCTGTCCTCACCTCATCAACCATTTATAGGGAGGTCTCAACACAATGGAGGGGGAAAAGCGGGGTGCAACGTGTGGGGGGAGAGGAGCAGGAGGGCGCTAGGAGCCTTTTGTCCCTACCACTGTTGTACCTTGGGTTGCTAGGGGCAACAACCTCATAACAGATGTATCCGTTGCCTGGGGAAACCGCGTTGTTGTTTGTGTTGCCATTGGCGACCTTTGTGGCATTGCTGCAGTTGTTGTTCATGTTGGTCGGGGTGACGGGGAGACTGTGCTGTCGGTATGGGCGTGGGCGAGAAGAGGAGGGGGGCTGTACGGGCGGTGGGGGTGGCTTTCTGAGGGCAGGGTGGAGGTGGTGCTGGTATCGACTCAGCTCAGACTCCTCATCGATGTCCGTGTCGTCAATTAGAGGGATATTGTGGATGAGGTCATTGATCAGGAACTCCGGGTGAGCCATGAAGTTATGGATGGAGTTCCGGGATTCGGTCTTCTCTCTGGTCTCATGGACGTTGCTACGGAAGGCCTGGACCACACGCATCTGGAGCAGAGGGAGGAAGGGGGGAGAGTGAGAGGGGAATGGATAAAGAGGGGAGAGAGCGAGGCCTGGGAGACTCATCCTTCAGTAGACGGACAGAGGGACGGATGGAGGAAAGAACCCTCCGGACCAGGTGGCTGCAGCCTCGCCACCTCAAAACCTCTGCCCCTGACCTTTAACATCTACCCTCTGACCCCTAACATCTAAACCCTGACTTAAAAGTATTGTAATGTCACCAAACTGCCAGATTTATTTCAGAAGTCTGTGTTGAATGATTCCTGGAATCAGGAAAAAATAAGCAGCACGATTTATCCAACATGGTTTTTTGGAAAATGTCGTTTTTCGTTCTTTATTTGGGAGGGGCTTGTTGCCTGACCTCCAACCACCTGCTCCGGATCTGAAAAGAAGAGATAAACAAATGTAACCATAACAACAGAATGTTTAATGAGGAAAATGATGGTGTGTCAGTTCTCCTTCAAACCCCCGGGAGCATTCAACATCCACCAGTACACACACACCATATACACACACAGAAACCAAATGTATGCAGCCAGCAAAGTTGGCACACCACACAGACACACACACACACACGCTAGGGCGTGTGTTTACGTACATGTGTGTGTGTGTGTGCGCGCTTGAGGGCGTTGACAAATACCAAAGCAGACGCAGCACACAGGAGACACATGCATGTAAAGGTTAGAGGTTAGAGGTTAAAGTTGGCAGTGATAGAACACATGAGGCAACTGGAAGATGAACGTGTGAGTGACCTAATACATAACAAGACACACACACGTATACACACCCACACACATAGACATACAGAACAGTACTGCAGTGTGAGGAACACAGTATGCAGACATGTTGAGATGTTCCCTAGAATGTAGGGCCCCACTGTTCCCTCAAAGCATTGAGTTTGGTCAGACACAGTGTGCTGGGAACAGAAAGGCACTAGACTGGGGAAGTCTTTCTTCCTCTCTCTTATAGCGGTTTGTTTTCATTTGCCTTTACTTGTGTGGAAACTGTAAACTTTCGAGTATATTGCTTGCTCTACCAGGTTTGCCCTATTGAGGGCGGTATTGTCTTGCTCTACCATGTTTGCCCTATTGAGGGCGGTATTGTCTTGCTCTACCAGGTTTGCCCTATTGAGGGCGGTATTGTCTTGCTCTACCAGGTTTGCCCCATTGAGGGCGGTATTGTCTTGCTCTACCAGGTTTGCCCTATTGAGGGCGGTATTGTCTTGCTCTACCAGGTTTGCCCTATTGAGGGCGGTATTGTCTTGCTCTACCAGGTTTGCCCTATTGAGGGCGCTAATTGTCTTGCTCTACCAGGTTTGCCCCATTGAGGGCGGTATTGTCTTGCTCTACCAGGTTTGCCCCATTGAGGGCGGTATTGTCTTGCTCTACCAGGTTTGCCCTATTGAGGGCGGTATTGTCTTGCTCTACCAGAGTTGCCCTACTGGCGGAGGTATCGTCTTGCTGTTCCAGAGTTGCCCTACATGGCCCTCGGTTTTTATTACTTTTATGGAAAAACATCATGATGATTAAAATCAGAGGAAGAAAAACAGGAGGATTATCAGTGGCACCACTCCAGTGAACAAATGAGTGAGGTACAATTACATACAGAAGATGATCCAATTACAGCCTTACTAATACCTTACTTCAACTATATTGTAAACCAGGGATCTCCAACCTAATAATAACTTTGTGTTTTGTCTAAACGTATAGATCCCTTAAGGAGGTAATAATGTATGACACTATAGGGAATTGTGCTTTCATGTGATTTACCTGACTATGAAGTTAAATCTGGCTTTTCAGTGTGTAATAAGGGCTCCTCTTTCAGGAGATAAAACCAAATCTCGAACACAGCCAAATCTGATCTTTACCACAACTTGACGGTATGACAGTCTTGAACCTTGTTTCCCGCTTCATGAAACCATGGTTACAGACAAAGTCTTGAACCTTGTTCCCACTTTCATAAAACCACGGTATACATACAATCTTGAACCTTGTTCTATCCTTCATGAAACCATGGTTACAGGCATACAAGCTTGAACCTTGTTCCCTCCTTTATGAATCCATGGTTACAGACATATAATATCATACCTCAGATACAGACTTGAAATTCCTGATCAGTGGAAGGAGCTGAAAAGGAACATTGTAAAGGCTAGGATCCTATTCGACCTGAATGTGACATGAGCTGACAACACGAGAACCCATACCAGTCTTGTGAGGGCCTGAAGGTGGTTTGTAGAAGGTTCTCAGATCCGTTGACTCAGATCCCTCATCAGCTCAAAACGAGACCCAGAGTTCGTCCAGAACCGGATCCAAGCAGGACCTTGTCCTGTTTGTTTTACAGAAGTCTGAACTGGCTTCAATGGACAACAACGCATGAAGTCAAAGCCTAAACCGTCTTTAGGTCATATTCAGAGAAACAAGTTGCCAGTCTAGAGTCGAATTGGGTAGGTAAACCATAACAGCACATAACAGCACAGGTGCGTTATGCTACAATGCTACTGTGGGTCCTGACCAGCGTCTAGGGAAATAATACATTTCCCTAGACGCTGGGCCCTGAATGGAGCTGAGGTAGTCAGTTCATTGCAATTAGCTGAGAAATTGCAAGACCAGGGTATGAATCTTGTGTAAGGTTTTAGCCCACCAACTCGCGAATGGCAAAGCACAGTCTGGGTTACAGGGGCAAGTATATGAATATTGTTGCAATGACTCGTAACGGGGTCAGTTTGTTGAGAACATTTAGGGATTCCTCTACAGGGCCAGTTCGTTAAGGCACCTTAGAGATTCCTCTACAGGGCCAGTTTGTTGAGGCACTTCAGAGATTCCTCTACAGGGCAAGTTTGTTAAGGCACCGCAGAGATTCCTCCACCGGGCCAGTTCGTTAAGGCACCTCAGAGATTCCTCTACAGGGCCAGTTTCTTAAGGCAATGTACGTCAATTGCATGTACATTGCAAACTACTGGGACCTTGCAATCGATATATTGGAGACCCCGGTACCAAAAAGACTGGTAGCTTGTTCCGAAATTAGTACCACTTTAGTACAATCTAATTCTGACACTACAACCCTACCCCAACCAATCTATTTAACCCAACTGCAACCTTATGCCAACCTCACTAGATCATCATACCTACACCTTCTTCCAACCTTGATTCAAGCAAATAAGATGACTTAATTTAAAATGAAAACAAACTGGATCCATTGATCTCTTAAAATTATGACATCACACACGAAACTAACACAGGTAGCCATGACATCACGTTGTATACTGGTTGTATAAGCCCATTTAAAATGCTGGTTGTAAGTGGGTCTCTTAATGGATGTCTTCTCAGTCAGAACACTAATTTCCAACCAGTATCAAAGGTGGTTGGAGCGAGGGAGAGGTGGAGGATAATTGGAGCGAGTGAGAAGAGTAGCAGAATAAATGGATGAAATAAGGGACAGGCAAGGAGATGGAGGGACAGACAGAGAAGAAATGGAGGGACAGATGGAGAAGAGATGGAGGGACAGACAGAAGAAATGGAGGGACAGAGTGAGAAGAGATGTAGGGACAGACAGAAAAGAGATGGAGGGACAGAGTGAGAAGAGATGGAGGGACAGACGGAGAAGATATGAGGGACAAACGGAGAAGAGATGGAGGGACACTGGAGAAGCTATGAGGGACAGAGTAAGAAGAGATGGAGGGACAGAGGGAGAAAATATGAGGGAAAAACGGAAAAGAGATGGAGGGACACAGAAGGAAGATATGAGGGACAGAGGGAGAAGAGATGGAGGGACAGAGGAAGAAGATATGACGGACGAGGGGGAAGAGATGGATGAAAAGCAGGAAGCAGACAGATGAAAAGAATAATGCAAGGACACACACACACACACACACCACATACATAATAAAATACAGAAAGAGACATTATCTTGTACTCACACTAAATCAACCAACCAAACAGGCTCTACAAACTAGGGAACTGACAGAGGAAAATAAGACATGATAGTGGAGATGGAGTGAGTGGGATCCTACCCTACTGAAAAAACCAGAGATGAAAGAAAAACAGAATGTGGAATTAAAATGAAGATGTCTAAAGGAACCTTATCACATCTACCAGCAGATCTTAAGTATTTAGAGATGTCCTACTAAACACACTGTACAACACATGGATCCACAACCATAGTGAAGAACTGGGAACCTGGAAAACCTTCCAATATGAATTATAACGGAGAGAAAGACAGAGAGAGACCTTACTGGTCTGCTTGAGAAAATAATATACAGTATCAGCTGAAAAGAAAAGAGAAAGACACAGAGATTGAGGGACATAAAGATAGGAAAAGACAGAGCCAGACACAACTGAGAGAATGAGAGAGACAGAAACAACAGAGAAACAAAAATACAGAAACAACTTAGAGAAAGAGATAAAAAAAAAAATTGAGAAAGAGATAAAAAAAACAACTGAGAGAAAGAGAGACAGAAACAACTGAGAGAAAGAGAGACAGAAACAACTGAGATTAAGAGAGACAGAAACAACTGAGATTAAGAGAGACAGAAACAACGGAGACAAAGAGAGACAGAAACAACTGAGAGAAAGAGAGACAGAAACAACTGAGAGAAAGAGAGACAGAAACAACTGAGATTAAGAGAGACAGAAACAACTGAGAGAAAGAGAGACAGAAACAACTGACTATAAGAGACAGAAACAACTGAGATTAAGAGAGACAGAAACAATTGAGAGAAAGAGAGACAGAAACAACTGAGATTAAGAGAGACAGAAACCACTGAGACAAAGA
>JACXGK010004522.1:0-37748 GCA_016801125.1 Novumbra hubbsi
CCCTCTCCCTCCTCTCCTCAGCGAGCCCTCCACCGGGGAACAAACAAGCACATTGAGGGGTCAGCTTTAATCCTCCTCCGCCCCCAACCTTTGGTATTCAGATTAGGGAGAGAGGAGGATTTGCAGGAGCCTGGAGCTTCTTGTTAAGAGGCTGTGTTTCCCACTTAACCTGTAATGTACCTGTCCCGTAAGCCGCCTGCGGCAATCGTGGACAAAGTCCCACACACACACCTCAAAATTGAAAACATGCGTTCTCATGCACCCGCCCGTCGAAATCATACACACAGGCACACACACTCACACACACCCCAAAATCCAACACACAGTCGTACACACCTCAAAATCATACACACGGCCAAAATCATATAGACAAATTGATTTTAAAAAATATTTAAAATCCTAAAGTCTTTGTTTGCCACAAACAGTCTGGCAACTCTTCTCACTGTAACCACCCAAGAGCGCTTTTCATGTGTGTTTAATGTCATTGTCCTGCTGAAAAACTCCAGGAAGATCTTGGCTTGTTGCTGGGCTCCCGTAAAACATTCTCTGAGTCGTTCTCTCTGTATGTGCGTCCCCAAATGGCACCCCATTGCCTAGTTAATGCAGAACCCTTCACCAGAGGACATATAGGGCTCTGAACTAGCATAGGGCCTTACGCAGGGAGTATGGTGTCGTTTGGGATGCGTCGTATGATTCATGTGCCCTAATCAGAAGTAGGCTGAGAGGGCCTCCGCGGTTTTTCACCTCAGAAACTGCATCCATCACCTCCCCCTGGTGAGCTGTTCCGTCCCACACCACCCTCGGGTCGCTGCCGGCTAATGACCCTCTGACTGGGGTTCCTCGCGTTCGGCAAGTGGCCCCTTCCTTTCCAGTCCCGGAGCCAAATGGGCTTCGGTAGTGGTGTTGCTGAGATAAAGTCAATGTGTGTCCCAAACCGCACCCTGCTGCCCATCCCCACAGGGCTCCGGGCAAAGGAAGTGCACTAGCACAGATGGAATAGGATGTCATTTAGGGCTACCCGATGCCGGCTGCCAGAGCTCACATCCAAGCCCCTCCTGCTTTTAGAAGCTTGAAGTATCGGGCATCAGTGGATGCCCAGCGCCAAACAACCCGTCCGTTTCTGACGGAGCTTTGCGAGAGTCTTTGATTCGCTTTTCCTAATCTTCCCCAAAACTCTCCCACTGGTTTTAACTGTAACACCCCGCAGACATTAGCCTGTGTCTCATAACTTAACAGTTCACATCGTCACACGGGCTAAATTTAGGTACACTTTTTTGTACTTAGGATTTTAAAACTCTGGGCAGCTTGGCATGAATGTGAATCGGGCACGAGTGAGAAATCTTCACAACAGAACAACACACACGGGTTGAGTGAGGGGGGTCCTTTATTTTAATCCATCTCGAATTGAAGCCGTTTAAAACGTCCCTTCACTTAGCAAATCGTCTATAATTACACCTCCCTCCTGATTTCCTGCCAGCGTTTACTGGAGATGTTCAAGATTGGCGACACCTCATTTTAAATGCTCTTCTGTACTAAACCGGAGTAATTGGAAGCCATACGTTCTCCATATGTAGACAGCCTGACCAAAACACGACTCCTGCTGAGACCGATGCTGAGCTTTATAAACACTTCATGAAGGATCAAAACAGTGGTCTTCAACCTGTGAAAACTAAATTATTTGCATCCTGATATTGACCAGGAGAAGCAGCAGTTTTATTATTAGAGTCTCTCTCCTCCTTCTATCTCCTCCTCTATCCTCCTCTCTCCTCCTCCCTATCCAACATGCCCAGAAGACCTCCTCCTTGTGGAGGAACCTACCTGTCTGGCAGCACATCACGTCTGCTTTCCCTGGTGGGGCCTCGGTTAAATTCACGCATTAAAACCCATTACGGCGCTAGCAACCCTCTCAGCCAACTCATTCTGCCCATCCCAAATGGCACCCTATTTTCTACAGAACACACCACTTCCAACCGGAGACTGTGGGCCCCGGGTTCAAAAGTAGTGCAGCTAAGAAGGGAATAGGGTACCGTTCGGGAGGTGCCCAGAACGCTGTCTAACAACTTCATTTCCCTGAGTGTCGGTGCTGTCAGTCACTGGGAGCTCCGACGGCCCGGGCCTCCCCCACAAGGCTGCCGCAGTCATCTGCCTCCCGGTGGCGCTGCGCGGCCCCTGTCCTCATCAAAAACCGGGACAGGGGCGCCCGATCTGTGGAAGGGTGTCAAGGCAAAGCATACTGGGACTTAAGGGTTTGGGGAGGAGAGAGGGAGTGAGGGAGAGAGACTTTCTGAGGTAAATATTACACAGGAGGTTGGAACTTTCATCTTCCCATATATATCCACTCTATTAGCCAGAGCGGCGAAGCCAATCAGGGCCTCGTTTTGATTTGAACAGAGGCAGGAAGGAGAGGCGGAGAGCTGGCGGCGTCGCGGCAAAATGTCCGGCTATACCCGCTCATCCGCATATCGGTCGGGAGAAGTGAGCGAGTGTGAAAATGGATCACTCCTGAGGTGATCGGAGAGAGCGCGGTCTCTCTCCGGTGCCGGACGGCACACGCGTGAGCCCCGACGTGGGTGCGTGCACGTGTTCCCCGCGGACCGGTGCTCCCTCTTCCCCGCCCTCAAGCACGGCGCCCCTCAGCGGCCGGTGAAAGGATTCGGTGCGGGGAGAGAATGCCCTCAAGGCCACGCAGACCTGGACCCTCTTTAGGAGTTGGATAATTGACTCTCTTTTCCCTCTCCCTGATAATTCATGGCTTGCATATGCTGGCTAATACATCAGCCGACCCGCTGCCTCCCCTGACACGCAAGTTGACGTGCGTGCACACGCATAAACACACACACCTCCCCACACACACACACACACACACACTGCCCAGAGGAAATCGGTTTGGCGGAAACACTCGGCAGAAAAACGGCTATGACAGATGGGAGCACTTCTACATCTATGAATGAATTATGTCCCCTAAATACCCTGAGCAGAGGCAACTGTCAGCCCGCCTCTATGCTAATCTGGGGACAGGATATGACCGGTCGGGGCGTTAGAAGGAGGGGCCCGGGCTGCTACGGAATGAGGCGGGAAATGAATAGAGCAATCAGGCCATTAGAATACGATGTCGGATTCAGCTTTGGTGGACATGCGCGCATCCATCACGAGACGAATATTAGCAGTCGTATGCTCCAGCCCCGTTCCACTTTAATACCGCCTATCTGTTAGAATAGACGGGTATTAAAGACCGCGATGCTGTTTGTTTTACACGAGCCGAGTCAGCACTCCTCCGTCCATGCTAGAGCAGCCGTTTTGAAGAGGAGGAGGAAGAGGATACACATTGCTCTTTTTTTTTGTTGAGATGCTAATATTTGCAGGTGCCACGCTGTTGGAGAAATAAATTGCTGTACGTTCCTTAATTAGCAGACCAATGTATTCGTGAATAGAAAAGGCACTCTTGTTTGTTGTTAAGTTAGTCTTCTTACCAGACCGCTCTGCCAGCCTAGGGGCAAGATTGATGTTCACTTTCAATTATTTTGTACACATTTCGAACTTGGTTTAGTCATTGGGCTTACTTGTTATGACGGGGAATTCTGCAACATAACAGAAAATTGTAAGAGTGGTGGCATTTTAAGACAATGGTGAAAATATTGAATGTCTTTGAAAAGTGACATTTTCAAAGTCATGTTTTTATACACTTTTGAAATATATATGTAGAGTGGGGTAAATTCAAACCCTCATTTTCCTGGTCATTCACCTGCAACTGATAGTTTTGTCCAAATATTGTCAAAGACGATTTGTTCACCTTGCTAACGTTCTGTCTTCCAGAATCATCTGGGTATATTTCCCCTGGGAAAAGCGTGTTTTAGAAACTCCTGTTTTAGCAACTCCTTTAGCAGCTACTGCACTTTGGGTCCATTGGAGGATTGGCCTATGCCCCCTCATTCTTTCTGAGAAAAAAATGGTTTAAAAAATAAGGACAGTGAATAATACTAGTATACAAATTCAGTGCTGCAAAATTCCATCTGGGATATCAAGACATGTGCAGGATGTTGCAGCCCAATTTCTGTCAGACTAAAATAACTTCTATCTATCGTAGTAAATCATCTATATTGAAGAGCCTCCGTAAAATAATCTGTCTACATTTAGAAAAGTGATCATTTTATCTTTTTTATATTCAAAACCGCTATGCATAAAAGGGCTCTGGATGCAAGTGTCAGAATGATAAAATCCAGTTTCTCACAAGTACTAACGCATGCCGTGAATGCGTACGTTACTTACCAAAACTATAAACAGTCTAATCCAAACTTGCACCACATATAAACAACAGACTTCTCACACAAAATCTTACACCAAAACCAATTTATCTGGTGTATGAATAAACTTTGCCCCTTAAAAGTCACACAAAAGCATCAAATACTGTGACAATAAGGATGCTGGTGAGAAAAGTTGAAAAAATTATTTGATATAGGCATAAATGAATCAATAACTATTATGTTCAGGAATCTTTCACTTTGCATGATAGTAAAGACTATAAATGATGGAAAGAGTTGGGTAAAATGCAGATCAATGTACACAAAATCCATTATTGTTTATTTTGTCTGGGGTTCTGCACTGACATTTACCAACACTAGAATCAAGCCTATGAATACAATAGAGAAAACTTGTTTTAGGTGGTTATGGTTACATCATAAAAAAATTCTGTCTCAGAATGTATTTCATTCGGCCAGGGATTCGAAGGGAAATATTTACTGACGATCTTGAAAAATATTATTTATCACATTCTAGTAAGAACCCCTGAGTAATCCTCAAATATTATTTTGGGCTGGATTTCTCTAAACGTGTGATGACAATAGCCAACTCTTGGGCCACAGAAATCAGACAAGGTCTTCAATCAAGAACTTGTGTCTCCCAAGAAAAGTGAATTTTACAAGTCTCAAGTTCAGATCATCGTCCTGTCCTGTGTGTGTGGTGCTGATGCTGAAGTAGGGGTTTGCAGTAAGTAACCTCTTTCATTTCTTATATGCCGGACAATCAATGCAGATGCGATGCATCTCAGGTTGGAACATGATGTAGTTCAATGTCACTGGAGATCATGGTTTCTCTGTTTCTTCATCATCCACCATCTCTCGTTCTTCCTCCTCCTCTACCTCAAACTCTAATTTTGTCATCCATTGTTCCAAACCACAGCTGAGTTCACCGGTGGCTTTTTCACGCATGCCAACGTATATCACCATCAGACAGGAATAAACAAGCTATGTCCACGCATAAAGACTCAAACAATGCCCCCCCCCAGGCCCAGGACAACATTCCTAATTGTCGTCCAGGGCTGGTGTTCCTGGTTCCTGGGTGCTGAGAGTGTCAGAACAGGAGACTTGTCTTTGAATGGCAATGTGTTCTACATAACAACATGGTAACAACAGTGCCCTGCAAAGAGAGCGGTGTGTAGAGTTTTGCACACAAAAAAAGCTTGAATGGAACCGAGATTTGGGTAAAGTGTGAACATGCTGGGATATCCGGTTTTCCTCCTGGGATTTAGATAAATGGTTTTGTGTATATATTGTTCATATTCACAGTTGTGGTGTGCGGTCAAAACCTGTAATGGAAACCACCAACTGGAAGACTTCTTTAGACAAGCTTTGCCCTCACACTGAATGCTTAGAGCGCCCTCTAGTGGAAAAAGGACTTTCTAACTGTCAGTCTGTGTCTTTCCGTAGTCCTTACACGAATAGATGGGTTAGGGTCAGTAAACTCTGCCTGTAAAGTGAAATGATGGCCAGAGTCTTTATAACGATACATGATGGGTTTTAACTGAACATAAAGATTTTTAAAGGATGAAAGAAATCACAATTAACACAGTACCCAAACTGCCTTCAGGAATTAACCAGCCAATGAAGTTGTGCTCTGCTACTGCAAAAACCATGTGATCAGACGTTTAGTGCCAATCTCAGCACAGCAGAATCCACCTTAAAATGTGCCTCACTGGGACGCTGCTGTCACCGGTAGTTGCAATAAGGATAACAAATGGATATTCCTGTTAATATATCCCGTTCCTGTGGAGACATTCTGAATGGCCTATGTGCCCGGGTTAAAAGTAGCATACTGTACGGAGCAGGGAACCACTGGGGATGTTCCTGTGGCGATGAGAACATCCAATCTTCTAGCCAATGAGATGAAGACAAGCAGTAACACTTGCACATCTTACGTCGATGGAACAGGAAGTGGGAAAAATTTGTAAATCAACTGTCAATGATATACTTTCATGAATCAGTATGCTACTGAAACGGCGCCTGTTGACGGATCTCTACTGTCTTGGTGAGATACCACACCGCCCTCGTGTCCAGTCGAAGGGTCCCCCCACTCCGCGGACGGCCTGGTCAGCAGTGATCTCCGCTCGTTTCATTGTCTGTCCGTGTCGCTAGCTGTGTTTGCTGATAGCAGGTGTGTGATGGTGACTAAATACAGTCTCTCCTTGCCACCAGCTGTTGGGTCAAATGCCAACTGGTGGTGGACACCGATCTCCGGGTTTGATTTGGGCTCACTACCTGCTAGGGTCTATCCTGTCCTGTGTGAAGCATTCCCCTTGCTTGGTGTCAGATGCACAGTTGCTTCATTACCAGGCTAGGAGGAACTCGTTTGGCAAGGCCGGAAAGTTCAGGCCCCCAGACTGTCCTCTAGGCAGCACAGTCAAATTAATTAAATTAAGTGAACATTTAACATATTTAACATTTAACATATTTCAAATGTTTACAGTGCATTCCTAATAACTTATTAATTGTTGTGTTTCACAGCATCTTTCCATAGTCCTAGCATACAAATTATATACAGTACAGTACAGGCACCTCAGACCGACTAACCAAACTGTACATTGACATTATAACACAATAAAATTAAAAAAGATGACTGCAGTTACAGGGTGCATCCCAAACAGCATCCCATGTCCTATCCAGCACACTACTTCTGATCAGAGGACGTGTCCACAAAACAGCTCGACATAGATGTTGATCAACGATTGGTCTGTGTAATTGCATTTGTCATTTCCTCAATGGCTAAACTTATCCTGTATCAGAACTACTACTTGTCTTAGACTTTTTTGTGGATACAAGTCATTGTCAATATAGTGGCATGGATTAGTGTTGCAATTAGGAACACAGGCAGTTTCAGTGGGGAAAACAACAAGCCGATGACTCACAAGCGTTTATGACTCAGGGGTTTGTACCTCGCTACACTATGTTGTCTCGGTATACAATATCCTCGGCAAACAGAGCAAAAAATCGGCTGAAAATAGGTTGGATATCTCAAGATAGCATATTCTGTTGACATGGTGTTTGGCAACAGCAGAACAATGTTTCTGAAAAAAATCACACTTTGAAACGTTAGCACACTGTGCATCAAGTGCATCATCTGTACTTCATCTGTACTTCACAAGCATCTCATTTTCAGTGGAGAGGGTTTGGCTGTAAATGTACAGTTCCCAGATCTTAGTAAAACATCTGAGGCATTCAGCCAGATGAACAGTATTTATTCTAATACTGAGAACTAGTCTCAACCAGACAGGGAGGCCAACAGAACCTACAATGGATAAGAGGCTTAGTTCTCCTCTTTTTCATATATCTTCATATTCTAAATGTTCCAAATGACACCTTAACTCCCTTTATAGTGCACTCCCTTTAACCAGAGCGCTACGGTTAGGGTGCCATTTGTGCCAGTACCATTATCTGACACTGAGGCTGACTGGCGGAGCCTAGTATGTCAGATAATCTGCCAGACAACACCTCTTTCCACGTTTCAACGAATCCCGTGCCACATACACATGTATATTTTTGGTTGAGCACACGGCCAAGACGCACGGGAGCATTTCCTCTAACAGTGATTACAACCAGGCCTCGTTGGCCCATACTGCCGGGGGCGTCTGCCTGGACGGAGACACCGGACTTGTGGGAGGAGCTCAGGGAATCCGCGGCACGGAGCTCCACCAGCACCCGGGCGCCACCCCCTGGGGCTTTTCGGGCGTGGCGGGCCGCAGGCCGACGGAGAGGGCCAGGGACGCCAGCAGGAGGAGGGGCCCGATGACGATGGGCGGGTTGCTGGTGGGCACGAGGGACTCGAAGGCGAAGGCCCCCACCAGGGTAATGATGACCCCCGCCAGCAGGACACAAAGCCCACAGGCGCAGCACAGGGCCGAGGAGGGGAGGGGATCTGGGGGCTCTGGGGTCCCAGGGCCCGTTTACCGGAGGCCCTCTTGGGCCCGGATGTGCGGGCCGTCATGTCGGGCGGGGACCATATCTTGCTGGCAGACGGCAGTGTTCGGCACGGATCCTTTCCGAAAAAAATACAACTTAGAGGCCTACGTAATTTAGACCTTAAGTCTAAAACGCAAGTGGCATTGAGAGGCAAATGCTAATGTGTCCACCATGAATATTACATTGCTGTAAGGACTATACATCAGTATTATAGTACAACATGTAAATATATTACTACAAGAAATAAATAATTTAAGTTATGTTTGGACTGAAACGGACAAATTGTAAACTGATGAACTGCACGCTAACAGCGGCGTCTCAGAATGAAATTGTGTTTTATAGACTGAAATATATTTCCGTTTAACAATACCTTTAGATCAATTCCTCATCTCAATGTCGTGTGGGTACAAACCCTAATACAACGACTTGCACGACTTTTTACTCACATATGCGATGAGTTCCCTAGTCAAGGAATTGTAATACCACTATCGCGTCGTCGGCTTTTTATTTTAATATCTTCGTGGACTGCACTCACTCCGGCAAGCGGGTTGAATGCGACGGGAAGTGCGCTCGTGATCTTCATACATGGCTAATGCTTCACCACTAGGGGCGCTAACTAAACCCATGCCATTGGTAAACACTGATTCATTCAATGCTTCTTTTTGTGAAGCAGGACGGGAAAGAAATCCTAATACAATTGCACTAACCAGTAACTAATAACCCGGTTCACCCTCAGTAAAGATTCAGAGAGAGAGAGAGAGAGAGTTCTTAGAAAACACAAAAACGTTTATTCAAGAAACAAAATAATAATAATAATAAAATTGAGCACCCGATTGGACCGAAGTCAACCCGCTGTAACAGATCAGGTTTGAACAATAAAGTGTTTGGTGTCCTATAAAAGTCCTATAAAAACTCACATTTTCTATACAAAAACAGTGACATAGGCCAACACTAGAAGAGCCGCAAACACAAACAGATGTTCGTTGTTAAATGGCACATCACTCCAGGCACAACGTCCGTAAATAATAACACATGTGGGTCATCATCAGAATGCAACGACAGCCCATGATAACATAATAAAAACATACCTAGTTCCAGATAACCAGAATCCTTCCAAAAGCAGTAACACGCATACGCCATTCTCCATTCTTTCTTTCTACCAAAGTTGTCCCTACAATCGATGTATATTCGCATAACGTACATTATAAAACAAATCACATACTACATACATACTGCATATTACAGAGAACGCATTATAAAAGTCACGCGTGCTAACGAGACATCGTTATAATGCGCTTTACTTACAAACATTCCCAGGATACATCCTAACACAGACCACTTTCTGAAAGCACCTGCCAGCTCAGGGACCATGCCACATTAAAAGCGAGTTGGAATGTATGTGTTGTCGCCTAATTACCACTAGTACCGTAATGACAGGTATAAACACACACACCGATTACAGAATGACGGCCTATGTGCAGTACGGTAGTCGTATATCTGAATTAATTGACCATGCAAGCAAATTCTAAACATAAATAAAAAGAGCCTAATGAGGACTGAACTCCCGAAAAGTGCAATTAACAAAGAAGGCTATATCGCTTTTTATCTGTCAGTGCATGAGTCTGATGGTTCCCTCCTAAAGAGTCCTTCGGAGATCGCGTGCAATCCATACTCCTCTTGTCATGTCATGATCACTCCATCCACGCCTCTGTTTCATTCACAACTCACCCAGTTTTGGCCCCGAACTGTGATTACAAGAAAAAACTAAATAATCAGTATTATTGGGAAAGCAGCATACAGCACAGGCTTTTGATGTGAAACATTGTAATAAACTTGTTTTTCCAAAAGAACCACCGCGTCAAGTTGAACAATAGAAATTGTGGACATCAGCAGGTATATTTTTGCTGCACAGTTTAGTCAATTACTGTATATTGTCCCATCAAATTAAAGATATGCAAAACAAACTTCAATTCAATTCGAAAGCCATCCCTGGCCTAGCCTAGCCAAATTGTACTACTGTCCATGGTGCACTTAGGGAAAGGGTGTGATTTAGAACACCTGCAACGGCTTGCATTTGGGCCTAACATGCGTAACACACTGATCTCTGTGTGTCACCCTCTCTGACAGCAATCCTCTGTTGCGTCGTGCTAGCCTCTGTTGCTATAGCAATAGTGTATCCATGGCAACTGGGGGATATCCCGTTAGTGGGTGCAAGCAGTTAACAATTAGCTGAGGTAATAGGGTGATGTAAATATCAGCCATCAGCGTCCCCCAATTGTACAAGGACATGCTATTACAGTCGGGAACAGTCTACGGGTAAATTTGATTTAAATATGAGAACTGCAGCAGGGTAACTGAAAAGCATTTAAGGAAAACTGGGGATTTGAATAAACTATATTCTAACCTGTAGACGGAAATGTCGGTCTAAATTATAAACGCGGGCATTTTTAATTGAACACAAAGTTAATAAAATGTTGTTTAATTTTAAAACATAAAAGTGCTATCATGCTTTACTACAGATTGATATTTAAGAAGTGTTTCATTATCCTCTTTTGCATGTACATCGACTGATTGATTCATCATAGCAACTTGTTTGACTGATATGTCGCAATAAACCAAGAAAGAAAGACTCAGCACGCCTAATTCAGTTGGCCATTGGTGGTGATTATGGTGGAGGGGGCTGGAAGAGCAGCTATTTATGGGCCAAGGCCGTCTTTGTTGTGAGAAGTGGAAACAAGACTTGTTTCCTGTAGGTGATGTTATACAAGCTCTCAGCATGTGTAAATGGGCCTGCATCTGGTCCTACAAGTCGTTGATAATCCAGAACCAGAACCTATGCATCCAGGAACCTATTTGTGTGAGCTCTGCACTTAACACCATCATCACAGGACCCATGGAAACCACAAAGCAACAACTTTCTGTTCATTTCTGGAACATGATTTTAATTCATAGCTACAATTAGATTGTGAAAGGAACGATTTCTTGAGCAAGGGGGAGATGGTTGCCATCTTGAAAAGTGACAGTACTTGCTCAATGTGCAGAGACTTGCTGAACAAACAATTAAAAACAAACAAATTAGAGTGGCTGAACCTATTTTAAATAGTGATATTGGAATATGTTTAAGAGGGCTGCTTGAAGATTTCATTTTTAATATGATTTCCAGAACAGTAGCAGGTGTCATAAAAATCATTTAGAAAAGAAGCCGATATGGGTGGTTGGGAACAGGCCTGAGGGGGATTTGGGTTACAGGATAAAATGTTCTCTCAAACGTTGTTGATGTTATTCTTGAAGAATTCAGCAAACGTATTGCACTCTTCCGGGGTTGCATTGGGAGGGCCAGAGTCTGTATGTTAGCGGAGGCGACGGGATTATCTTTGCTATTCTCAACCAAAGAAGATGAGAGACCTGCATTTAAATCTTCAAAATAGCAATGCTGGTGTTCTTTATAAGTGGACAGTTAAGGTAGTGTTTCTCCACCGACGTCCTCTCGCGCGGCCGTGTCTTCGTGCTGTACAGCTCCTCTGCACTGGAATGATACTTGACGGGATTTCCCAGGGGCTATAATGGTTTTAATTGTTTGATTAATTGTTAGGCGCAGGTGTTTATACAGCCTATAAAAGGGAATATTTAAATTACTTTAACGGCAAAAAATGCTATGGCCAAATGCCACGTGATTTAAAAATGTCACTGCAATAAATCGATTGTATTGCAAGTGTGTCCGTTGGACCGGTAACGGTCAAGCCGACACATTTGCTATTGTTAGTTCGTTGATTACGCCAACTTTCGGGTAACGCATCAGCAGCAGAGCATGTAACAACCCGGACCAACCACAGCAACAGTTTGTGTGTACCTTTAGAAATGAACTTCCCCGACTAGCTACGTTTGATTATACAAGAGATTGTAGTTTAGCAGTCCACCCCTACACACCAACTCCCCTCTGCAGAACAAGCAAGGCTCAACGCGAAGTAAGTGAGCTGTTGTTCTTCTGTGAAAAGGAAACTTTCCTTTGTGATGGAAAAAACTGGAGATCACCCAATACATCGGATTGTTTTTTAGAATATGCGGGGATCGTTGAAAATGGATTACTCGAACGGGTCTATTATATATTGTAAAGAGAGACGACTACCGACTTGCAAGGTACGTAGACTATGAGTTAATTGCACCATAATAAAGAATAAAGCTGTAAACTGGACCAAAGCCTATACCTGTACAGCATATCCTTCTTCTTGGTGAATCTGATTGTTATATGCCTGATAGGGCTAAGTGTATCATACTTAAACGACTTTATTATTAGTTTATAGAGCTACATGTTCTGTTTGTGCCTGATGAACAGTGGAACATAAAACTCAATAAAGTGCCCGTTGAAGCAACGGAGAGATTCATATCTGCCGGATTTATTAGGTGAGTTATTATTTCACGTGTTTTAACAGCTTTGCTCACATAATTTGCAGCATTACAAATCTTCAGAAATAGAGTGAAAAGGTAGACCCCCTTGATATACACTTTAACAAGATACTTTGATTGTTGTTGTTTATATGGTTTATTCTTAGCCTTCAACTATACTGTCATGTTTTGAGTATACACTTGAACATCGAACGTATACTTAAACGTATCTTAAATGAACACTTTGTGGTGATTTAAAATATAGAAGGTAGTGCCACTTGTAAATGATTCTGCTTTCATCATAGGGTGTATCCTGAGATCACGCTCAGGACTCTTAGGGGTGAGCTTGGCAATCTGCTTGGAGCAGAAAGAGACATTCACAAGTTTTCATTTCTGAAATGTGTGGGCCGTAACCTGGCACTGGTGAGTACCCAGTAGCTAGTACAGTTGCTTCAAGTTTGTGCCAGTCACATCAAGTACAGAGTGATTTGATTTGCCGCCTTATAATATTTACATTTGTTTAAGGTCAAAGCCAAACAAGAAAGAGACCTAAAAGTGAAGTCATTTGCCCCTCCGTATGTACGTACCAAAAAATATCCTCTTTAATTGTTTCCGTAGTTCTGTTCAACTCAAACCACAATATATTAGGCGTACGGTGTGTAGGCAAAAGAAACCTACACGTGATGAGATTGTTACACGTCACTTTTCTCTCCTGTTCTCCAGGCCCCTCAGCCAGAGCTGTACCTGTTGTCCCTTGTGGAGAGTGATGACAGTGTCTGCTCACCGTCCCTTTCCCTGGACCACTACAGCACCTCCACCGCCACCCAGACCCACCGCTCAGCCAGGGAGCAAAGCATGCCAACCAGGACACAAGAGCACGTTAAATTCCCTCACATTCCCAAGGGCCCCCAGCAAGCCCCCTCATCCTCCCCCAGCCCTAACGAGGCGGAGTCACGGCCGGAGGAGGAGGAGAAGCCGGCTGAGGAAGAGGAGAGTTATAGCTCCACAGAGGAGAATGAGGAGCTTCTGTCCTATCAAAGCCCTAAGTGGGCTAAGGATGAGCGTCTCCGGAGAGAGTCCAACGCAGAGGAGGCTAAAAGTGAGAGTTAAAGGGCTAGTTCACTCCAAAGTTAACCTTTTGGTGGAGTTTCTTCTGTACCGAAACATCAGAGTATGCTAACTTGCTTTACTGACTACATCCATTTTGTATGTAATGATAGGCAAACATTGATTCTTACACATTTTAAAATTGTTACACTTCCCCAAATCCATCGTACATCTTATTTTGGTCACTGTGGTGTGTAGGGCACTTTGTTGTTATTTCAACGAGTTATTGGCCTTTTAACAGTCAGTAAATGTTGTTCCAATCATTAAACTATTTTGTGCAGAATCAGTCATGCCGAAGGCAGCACCAGCTAAAAGTGAAACATCTGTAATGCACAAACAGCGTTTTAAGGGGAACGAAGCAAGGGATTCTGGGGTCCCAGAGTCCCTTGAAGATCAGGATCCTCTGTTTACACCTTTCCAAGACAGGTAATGGAGACTCTGTGTAACAGGCCAAGAGCTCTGCCACTGTCAATATCAAGCAGTCCTAGAATCCTGTCTCCAAAAAAGTTGTAAAATGCTGTGTAAAATGACGCTGTGTAAAATGCTGAATGCAAATCATTGCACATCATTGAACAGAATGCAATGATGTGCAAATCACGTAATCCCTATATTTAATTGAAAATGGTAGAAAGACAACATATCAAGTGTTGATGCTGAGAAGTGTTAATGTTTTTGGAAAAATACATGGCCATTTTTAATCTGATGCCTGCAGCAAGTTTAAAAAAAAATTGGGACATGGCCATGTTTACCACTGTGTTGTATCACATCTTCTTTTAACAATACTGGGAACTATGGAGACAAATTGCTGTTGTTTTGAAAGGTTTCCCATTCTTGCTTGATATAGGCATTTAGCTGCTCAACCATTCAGGGTTTCCTTCGTCGTATTTGTTATTTCATAACGCGGCAGATGTTTTAATGTGTGACAGGACTGGACTGCCGTCTGGCCAGTTTAGCAATGGGACTCTCTTACTACAGAGCCATGCTGTTGTATTACGTGCAGAATGTGGTTTGGGAGTGTCTTGCTGAAATAAGCAAGGCCTTCCCTGAGAAAGACTTTGCCTAGATGGCAGCATATGTTGCTACAAATCCTGTATATATTGCTCACCATTAATGGTGCCTTCACAGATCTGCAAGTGTAAGTGGTATTATTGCAAAGTGGAAGTGTTTAGGTACCACAGCAACTCAGCCATTAAGTGACAGACCACATAAAGTTACAGAGTGGAGTCGTCGAGTGCTGAGGCACATAGTGCGTAAGAGTCACAGACGCTGTGCTGTCTCAATAACTGCAGAGTTCCAAACCTCCTCTGGCATTAACATCAGCACTAAAACTGTGTGCAGGGAGCTTCATGGCATGGGTGTCCATGGTCGAGGAGTTGTATGCAAGCCTTATATCACCAAGCACAATGCCAAGAGTTGGAGGGAGTGGTATAAAGCACAGCGCCACTGGACCCTGGAGCAGTTGAAATGTGTCCTGTGGAGTGACGAATCACGCTTCTCTATCTGGCACTCTGATGGACGAGTCTGAGTTTGGGGAATGCCAGGAGAATGTTTCCTGCCTGACTGAATTGTGCCAACTGTAAAGTTTGGTGGAGGAGGGATAATGCTATGGGGGTGTTATTTTAGGTCTAGAGCCCTTAGTTCAAATCAAGGATTAGGTTAAGGTTAATGCTTACCAAGATATTTAGGAAAATTCTATGTTTTCATATTCTGGGAACTGTTTAGGGAAGGCCCTTTTCTGTTCCAGCATGAAAGGGCCCCAGTGCACAAAGGAAGGTCCATAAAGGCATGGTTGGATGAGTTTGGTGTGGAAAAACTTGACTGGCCCACACAAAGCCTTGACGTCACCCCAATTGAACTATGGATGAACTAGAACGCAGATCGTGAGCCAGGCCCCTCTCATCTAACATCAGTGTCTGACCTCACCAATGCTCATCTGGAAGAATGGGGGGGGGGGGGAACAGACACACCCCAAAATCTTGTTATCTTTACAGAAGAGTGAAAGGGGGGACCACCTCGATATTTGTGCCTAAGGATGTAGGATTGGATGTCACAAAAGCTCCTGTCGGTGGAATGTTTAGGTGTCCCAATACTGATTGTATCACTTTTAGTGAGATTGAGGCACTGAATGTCTATGTGAATACTTCCCAACCTTTGCAGCATCAGTTACCGTACCACCAACGTATGCCGGAAGAGTCATATAAACCCCCTGTGGAAAGGCATGGTTAGGAACCATACCCATCCATACATGTTTTGTTCTCTTTAAAGGTTCAGGAAATCTAAAGACGTGCAAACACTGAAATGTATCAGGAGTGATTCGCACAATGAGGTAAGAGGGCGTTTGTTTTTACAGTAAGTAACATTTCAAAGCTAACTTTTGTTATAGCTGGGCCTTTGACTTTTCAGAATCAGCTTTATTGCCAAGTAGGTTTACATGTACAAGGAATTTGCTGTGTTATATTGGTGCATATCAGTAAACACAAGTGGTAAATAACATGGTAAGTAAAAATAACATTTTACGATAAAAGGTCCAAAAGGGTACTGCCACAGTCATCTCAATATGCAGACAGGTTTACGTCAACAACAAAAACAAATGAATGCCAACCAGATGTTAATGTATCATGTAGGTCCCGGAAAACCCAGTGCTGTTGTCCATGCTTACACCAGTCCAGTACGACTTTCCACCCCACGCCCCGACCCAGTCCAATCTTACAATAGGGGCACAAACCTTCCTGACAAGTAGTAAGCAAACATCTCTGAAGTATTTTTGCAGTCCTCCATTCGGAGTTGCTGCCTTAAAAAAGAGAAGTTATGACGCAAATGACACCACGTTTCCTCCCTCAGGAGATGAACTGTTGGAGGAAATTAAGATGGCCAAAGAGGAGAGAAAGCAACTAGAACAGTCAAGGCAAGAGTTGCTAAGAAAAAGCAAGGATTTGCTGGCACAGAACAGGCGTCGTCGAAATCAAGGTGGCGTATACATTAATGTAGTGACTACTCTAATAAAATATACTTACCACAAATGGCCACTAAGGTTGGTCTGCATAAGAGCTTCTAAAAATACTAATGTATTAAAATCTTGACACAGATTAAACCGGTATCTGCTAGTGGTAACCTGTCACATAACTTTCATTAAATATTATCTTTTGTAACATAGCATTTACCTAGACAGATTTTTTTTTTTTTCAATAACTCTGTTCGGTTTTGAGCCCTGGAGCAGAACTCTGTTGATGTTGTTCAATTATCTTTTCTGTTCTTCCAGCTCGTGACAGTTGGAAGAGAAAATACTTTGATACCAAGAAAGCCACAGCACCTTTGGAGGTTACACTGAGAAGTCTTCGACAAGAGCTGGAGAAACTCTACAATAAACTCCTTCACCAGCTACAGGCGAGGGATGGAAAAGGCAAGACTAGAAGACATGGAAGAATGTCCAGCACCAAGGTAAAGTGTCAGACATATCCCCTGAAGTGTATTATATTTCGCCAAGCTAAAGTGTGTCAGACATATTCCCTGAAGTGTACTATATTCCACCAACAGGTAAAAACAATGTCTTGAAAAACTATTTAGTGTTTCAAAATTTCTTACAAATAATATATTGCATTAGGGTAAATAGTTTTATTAACCAATAATTGGAATGCAATAAGCCACTTTTTGTGTGTTGAGTTGGTAAATACAAGAAAAAATATGAATTGGTTTTCTTTACAGAAATAAAGCATGCTTGGGATCTCAATATAGAAAGGAAGCTGTTCAGGCTACATTTACGTCTGTCCTGGACTATGATGATATACAATATATGCAAGCTTCGGTTTTGAAAAGTCTTTGCTCCGTCTATAATGGAGCTCTGGGTTTTGTTTCAAATCTTACCCTACGAGGTCCGGAGCCTGCTGGTTTTCATTTCTACCTCATCAATAGTTGCACCCACCTAGTATCCCAGGTCTATATACGTCTCTAATTGTGGGGTTGCAATGACAGAGGAGTGCAACTGGCTTCGAGGTCCAGATTTGAAGATTGGGTGGGAGGCCCTTGTGTCCATACCACAGTTGATTTTTACCTGTTATTTTTAATTGAAAAGCAAGTTTGAAGTCAAATTCTTTTTGGTTTATTTTTCTAAATTATGCTTAGGTCGCAAGTACAAATAGGATGAGTTCGCAGAATAACCAGATGAGTTCTCTCTAGACGGTTCCCACCAGATCTATTTTTTGCCAATTTGCCCATAAATCTGTGAAGGAAAGAGGTGTATACTTCAGGCCAATTATTGAGAGGTAAAGTTAATTCAGTGTTTATGAATCAATAGCCTTATTGTAGCAACAGTGTTAAATGTTGGACACCAAAATGTCCACCAGAGAGAATAAAAGGCTATATTTTCATCAGGAGCATAACACCCTTAGTAATATTTGTTTCTCACATTTTCAGAATCAGCTCATTATCCAAATAATGACAGAGAGCCATGAGATTGACAACCTAAAGAGGAAGCTAGACGATGACAAGATGAAGCTTGTCACGGAGATAAAGGTATTAGAACGATATCAATCATTTGAGTAGATATTCTTTCTGCACGCTCGTCAATGCTTATCTAGTTCCTTGGGGTAGAACTGCAGTATGTTCAAACTTAATTTGAAACATTCAAGCATATAAAAAAGAAAACAGACATCTCCCAAACAAGGGGCTTGGATGGGAGGTGAAGAGATGATTCATACAGACATTGGTCAAAGTCTTTCATTGAGGTTCTCCCTGGTTTGTTTATATCTAGCTCAGGAAGCAGGCGGCCACTGAGCTTGGAGCCCTGAAGGCTGAGCTGGCCCAGAAGAAGACCCAGATGTTTCTCTTGGGACCTATGGGCTCCTTAGGCTTGGGAGGAGTAAGAGACGGGACATGAACTCAGAACATACCTACTTAAATCGCCGGCGCCACTATGGCCTTACTCCATAAAAAAATGTTTTGAGTTAAGATTTCCAAATAATTTAAAGCCGGAGAAGATGCTCTGATTACTATTGGCACATGCAGTGAAAACCATGATTTATCCTACGTGTTGTTTCTGGTTTGGCAATCTGCCTGCCTTAAACCAGATGCAACATTAAAAATCTTTCACTGGGTCATTTAACAGATACTACTGTTGCATTGCACTTCCAAAGCTACAGCATCAGCATGACTAGAAGGCCTTTGTTTTCTTCAGAAATCAGACACTGATGTTTTAGGGTTTACTTCATTCTTCAAGCATAAACATTTTGCAATACAGTTTAATTTTCGCTGACACATTCGATTTAAAATCATATGTGTGAAATTCGATTACCCTGAGTAGATCTCAAAGGATTAGGAGTCATTTATCACAACAAGCCATTTTCACCTTCCATCCTAGCTAGAAAATGACCCCACAGGCCTTCAAGAACAACTCAGGCTAAGCAAAATTCCACTAAAAAATCCAGGTCAAACTATAACCCATTAACAGGATTAGGTATCGAGTATTCTTTGTATGGGCTGTTATTTTTTAGCCATGTATGTGATCTTATTTCAGAATTATAAAGGGCTTATTCCAAAAAGCCAAATCATTTGTAAGACTTTGAGTGCATCTCTTATGGAAATATATATATATTATTTTCTACAAAACATACCCCACCCCACCACCTCCCAAGGTTCAGGAATGCCCCAACTACTGATTTTATGATTGCAATAAAAACGACCGTAATTGTAGTGCAAGTACACAAACCCCCCGAGTTCAAGAGGAAGACGCTTTATGGCTCCTTCGCCCCCTTCAGTTCTCGGACAAAGCAGTCTATGGACTTAGCAACAAACGGCCCTGGGATCCGGGAGGGGGGGACGACAACAACCTCAGCGCAGAGTGTCTCTGAGACCCCAGAGGGCCTCCCACATGTCTATGGTCTGCTGCTTGGCAACTGGGTTGTTGCCGTAGTCCAGCAGGTTGCCGTTCCACATCCCCACGCCTCGGAGGCCCTGGTCCCGCGCGTAGGCCACCTTCAGGGAGACGCTCTGCGGGTCGTCGTACCACACCTGGTGGACCTGGCCGCTTGGGTCCTGGGGACAGTGTTTCAGAGCACCGGCAAACAATGACAACAAAGGAAGGAAAGAGAACACAGGCTTGGCGGACGTCCAACTAGCCGGAGAGTTTTATTGGACTGGGGGTGGGGGGGTGATTTGTTCCAAGGCTATTTTGTTGGTCTAGGCTGACGGCACTACAGCCAAAAAGCTTTTTCCCCCGAAATGGCAGCACCGTTCAGTTGTCGTAATTTGTCAGCCTCCGCACAGACAAAAGGGGCTCACTGTTGCCACAGACTTCCTACACTGTGTGTATGTGTGTATATGTGCGCACACATACCTTGTAGATGTAGTAGGGAGCCAGCTGGATCTTGTCCCACAGCCTGCCTGACATGGAGCCGTTGACCTGTTTCATCATAACTCCGTAAGGGACCTGCCAGCCAGCCGCGTCACTACAAGGGGCCCCGCGGAAGGGGACCTTGGCCAAGGTGCACGCGCCTTCCTGACAGGACATCCCCAGAGGTCAGTGATACGGCGGGGTAATGGTATACAGTCAATCTGCAGGCCGAAACGCGTTATTTTCTATCCAGCATTTACATTTCACGTGGCATGCAATAGTTTTGCCATTTTTTGTCACAGATAGGGCACACACTAAAGCTTGCAGGTTAAATGTGCAGCGGCTGGTTGAAATTGTAAGCCATCGCTGTACTGCAACATCGGTCCGCGTCATTTCATAATAACACAATGATTTGATTTTTGCGACAATCGGTTCTAGTATGCAAAGCACTCCCATAACCACATAAAGGATATTGGTACTTTTGCCAAGATTTATGCAGTGTCTTAAGTCCCGTAGGAAGAGTGTAGTCTATAGCTAATAATTACAACACAACGTTAAACAGTCGCAGTATAAAACAAACTAAATGACCAGGCCTAGTGTACTGTGAATGAAACATTATTCTCCTAACATCCGTGTTCATGAGGTATTCACCTGGGTTACGTCAACACAGGGGTAATCGTAGCCATACCACGGCACTCCCATGACAAGCTTCTTCGGATCCACCTTCAACTCCAGATATTGGTGATACGCTGGGAGGAATAGGGGACATGGTGCGTGGAAAGAATTTGGTCGGGAACGCCAAACTAGGGGCCGGGGCCGTGTTGATTTACGACTGAGGCACATTGTCCCGCCACAGGGGACTCACCTGTCAGGGTCTGGGTGACCGGGGCGTTGGCCATGGCAACACAGTCGCCCCATATTTGACTCTGCTCGTCATAGGACATCACAAACAGCAGGTCGCAGGACTCGGCTATGGCAACATAGTCGTAGCAGCGTCGGTCTATGCAATTGGGCGACCAGGCCACGTCAAAGGACACCTGAGGATGGGTCAGGAGGAAGGTTTGGGGCATAGAGTAGTGACATGGGGGGGGGGGGGGGGGGGGGGGGGGGGGGGGGGGGGGGGGGGGGGGGGGGGGGGGGGGGGGGGGGGGGGGGGGGGGGGGGTTGTTTTTGTTGTTTTTCCATTGAGAATAATTTCATCTTCAACAGTTATTTCCATAGCATTAAAACTCTTTCATGCCTCTCCTGTTCCTTTGGAGTATCACATTGAAAATAACTCACCGGAAGAGCAATGACGTATCAGATAACATCATACCGTTAAGAGGTTTCTAGCAATTCCCAGGACAGTTAAAGAAGCATTTATTATTGGACGGATTCTGGTATGCAGTTTAGTGCCTAATTCACGTTTTCAGTTGCGACATCAGCAGTCGCGACATCACCCTCTCATTGAAAGCTACCATCAGCATAAAACAAAGATATATAGACGTGGCAATAACTGGGAGTTGCAAAGACTACTTGGAGAAACAATTGTTTTCACCTGGGAACCTGGGATCTCTCTATGAAACGCCTCCGTGGTCTCTCTGACAAGTGCTGTCAAGGCGAAATACTCTGGGGAGGAGTCCGCCACCTCTTGCTCAATGTCTAAGTTGATGCCGTCCATAAACTGTCTCTTGGCCAAGTCCACTTTATCTGTGATCCATGCTGTCCTGTTGTCCGGGTCCAACATTTCAGAAATGGAAACATCTCCTACAGCAAAACATTTTTAATAATACATTTTTTTTTTTTTAACTCAACACTTCACATTCAATGAGTTGAGCGTGCAGACAGCGCTATTTAATTCCTTGAATAATGCCAGCCTACGTGGTAGTCTTGTTGAACGAGCTTTTGTCCAGATATGTCCTACTTCCTGAAGTGTGTACCCTTCTACAACTCCGCGAATGCATTCGACTATTGGTTAAGGGGTACCTAACCTTTTAGGACTAGCCGTGCTCCTTTCGCGTGAGCGTGGCACATGAGCTCTGGGTCATATTTTCCGAAAGCTGCAACAGTTGTCACTTTGTCCCAATCATATGACTTCCATGCTTTCTGGCCCACATCGAAAACAAACACCTGCAAGCAGAGAAACCAATTGCAGATCTAAAGTCTCAGAAACGTTTTTCTGAATCACCGGTTTATCAGTAAAGGAGCACGCAGAAATACGATTTAATGTAATTATACGTGAAACTGTTGGATAAGTTCCATCAATTCTTAGCCTACTTGTCAATGAGGATTGCACGTCTAAACATGCATAACATACATACAGCAAATCATACAAGTTAGCTTTGTAAACGTACATTACCTCGAAGTCCTTTTCATCGAGAATTGGTTGACATAGTTCCTTGGTGTCGCATGGGCAAATGTCTGCTTTGCAAAACACAATAATGGTCAACGCCGTCAGAAAAATAAATTGCCACACTGACATTGTTTACTTTTAGTAAAAACTAAACGTATAAGAGCCTAGCCACAACTATTTTCGAAGATATACGGATACTGCATAATAGCACGTGATGAATATGTATAAGCTTGCAACAATAGCATTGAGGAACAATTGTGGATTCCTAGCATCTGCTGGTTTTGTCTTCAAAATAAATGTCAATTTTGATATAATCAAAATTGATCAAAAAAGGAATAGATTATGCTAAGCAGTATGGGAAGGTTGTTTATCAATTAAACTTTATAATATTTATTTCGGGAGAACATTTTATTCCACTGAGGATGTATTAAACTTGTGTTGCATTGACCACATACTAATAGCATGCATTGTGTATTTAACATAATTACCTCATTCAAATTTCCCTTTTACATGGCAGTCCAAAATGTACTGAATGTTCTATATTCAATCAATGCAGCTACGCAGTTCAATCCACCCACAGAGCAATTTAGTATTTTCTCAGAAAGTATAATTATTTAATAATTATTCAGTATTATGTAGTTTTTCAAATGGTTTCTTAATCGTTTTAATTAGTTTAAATAGGGGACTTGTTACTAAAATTAACAATATGAGCGGGGAATATACTATTATGAATTTTGGCTGGCTTCCTTTTCGCTTCGTATACGCGTTATTAACGACGTCCGACGAGTTGTTAAATCACGTGCATTTCTAAAGCTTATTGCAAAATGCAAGCTTCCGCAGTTCTCCCATGCCTGAGGGCATATTAAATACCGACCTCTACTGGATTCCGTAAGTACCTACGTAGGTAAGAAGATTGTCAACGTGTGTTACGTCAACCATGGCAGAGCAGGTAGTTCCATGAGATCGAATCCGGACAAAGTTCAGAAAACGTTTCAGTTGAAAAACAACCATTTAGTGTTGTTCAAATAATTCTTACTGGTGGACACACATTTGACTACAGTGTGAATGTTAATGTATTCACCAACATTTATATTCATTTTGATAGGACTGAATAGTTTATTATGTATATTCCAATTTGTTTGATTTCAAGTAGCTATCTCTGAACGTGCAAAACCCCAGACAAGCAATTGGTAATTTATAACGTGTGTTTTGATGATGGGACTTTTCAGCTGCAGAGGCATTGTGGATGATAATGTAACCAGCCTACATTTTTTAAATCACTAATGCCACAATGATGTTGGTAACATCTCAGTCTTCAAGTTTTCCAATCTGTTCCTTTAGACCGCCTTGAATCTACCCTGTGGGTTTGTGGCCTCCATCTCCATCGCTCTGTGCCTGCCTTTCTGACCAGTGTTATTGTTATGACTGCCTCTCTCCTGCATGAAGTAAACAAATATATAGTAGACCCCTACATTCGGAAGATCCTATTCAATGACTGATTGATTTACATGATGTCAGATCAGCAGTCTATCGTGGCATTTATCAATGATGTACCTGTTGGTTGGTGGGACCTTTCTCTCCCTCCTTGGCTGTTTGTCACTATCGCTTTCCTGCCGTGATCATACATAGTGTAAACCAAATTATTTTAAAAACAAATACACTTTTAGGGCCAATAGCTATATCCTGATAATTCAAAAAATGTGAAGTGAAGAAAATAAATTGACAGCTGTGGTGTGAAGATTGTTACCGGGAACCATGGCTACTTTACACTCCATTCTTGCATGGTGGCTTGTCTATTACTTAGCTAGTTACTTACACAAACCTGTGGTGAAGTCTAAGACAGAGATTGTGCAAATTATTTTGGCATTCGTTCAAATCATTCACTATCACGTTTTCACACAGCCATTGGAACTTTAGCGTTGCCAGAAAAAAACGTACTATAGTATGCTTACATATTATAACCTTCGTTCGTTCTAGAGCTTTGAAAATTTACGTTAAAAAGGGCGTTTATACACGTTATACTTATTGCGAACACTACAGTAATCCACTTAGCAAGCATACACACACACAGTCAGTAATTAGAGAATGTCAGATTCGACAAGTTCCAATGCGTAATGTTTTCAGCAAAACATTTTTTTAGACAAAAATCGTTATTGAGGGGGAGAATTTAACCCTTTTTTATTACTTAGACAGACATTTCCCTTCGCACCCCGGCTCTTACGCCCTTGTCATCGCAACACATTACAGCGCATGCCCAGTTTATACAAGCTGACTGGAAAGGTAAATAAAAGGTAAAAACAGGTCATTGCAGTAGTTAAGCCAGTCTGTAATAAAAGCATGAGTCTCTCCATATCTTACTGAGAAGACCTATACCTTGGCAATGTCCCTGAAGTAATGAAATGCTGTTTTGGTGACATTCTTAATATTAGACAATATTATTATTTATATATAATATTTTTCGTGGTGTTTTAAGCACACGCTATCTCTGCTGAGCAATGTTGGATGTCATTTTACTTTATAATTATTGTCAAAAACAAATACAATTGTCATGTGGCTGTAATAAACTGCATAATTGCATTTGACAGCATGCTAATAATAACAGTATGATATTGACTGAACACTAATTACAAATATACCTCACCTTTTTTTAAAGTGTTATTCTGCATAAGTAACTTTCATTAAATATATCAATCCAAGGCCTATTTTGTTGTTAAATTAATTTGACCTTTATCTTGATAAACAAGTTATGAGTTGGCATTGATGATGTTTATAATTTGCTTATTTTTCAGGAGCCTGCTCAAGTGTCTTTTTTCTCCTGTATTGGCTGAAGAGTGCTTTAGTTTTGTCACTTTGCTCTGAAGAGTACTTTCCCTGAATGAATACTGCTTAAAATATTATTTATGTAATAATTTATTATTATTGTGTATTTTAAATGCAGTTATGTTAAACATATAATATTATATAGAGCAATACGGATATTCAAGTTTCAAACTGCAAATGTAATACCTAATTTGTTTGCTTCTTTTAACAACATCAATACAATATGGGATTAACAAAGAAATCACAGTAAAGGTTACATTGAAATAAATACATAAATACATTATTGTTCATGCTTATATACGCAGGGGAAAGTGTAACATTTTAAAACGTCAGTGGATGTTTATTAGAAAACCACGCCAGTCTTTATTGAATAAAGTATTGCCAAATGTCTTATCGTATTTCTCTTGGCGTTTCACCTTTTAGCCAGGAATAAAATAAACTCTACTGGGCAAGAGGGAGGACCTTAATATTTGTTTAAACCCTTCACAGTTGTGTTCCATCTGTCAATGAGTAAGGCAGTACCCTCTTTTAAAGGGTGCCCGATATATAAGATGCACACTTTGATATGCATGTTCAATACCTATAACTGGCAAAGTGCTTAATGTGGCTTATTGTGGCTTGTTGTTTGAAGACATGTAGTAGGAGCTGGGATGCTAGTATTTGTGTAAAACTCTTCACAGTTGTATTCCTTGAGTGTCCCCTTTATGGCTGCATCTTTATGGGTAAATTGTACTGTACATTATGTTATAAGTTAAGTTGTACAGTCCATTATGTACTGTATGTCATTGTGTATTGTTTCTATCCATTACATCCGTAGGTTATGCGTTTTATTACGTAAATAAGCAACTTTTATTTTGAAAGCAAAACGACGTGAAACCAGGCAAAGCCTGGAATCCACAACTGTTGCCCAGGGCTGTTGTGGCTAGTTTCTTATGGGTTGGTCTTGGTTGGTTCCCTAAGCATTACTGTTCTGTTACCAACAGGATGTTATGTCGGCAGCACAAACGCTGATTTAGTTTCTTGAACATTAAAGCCCTATATTTAATGCTTTGCAATATGTATTGTAATTGTAAAATGTAAACCAAGGCAATATCCATGATGAAACTGCAAAGAGTAAAGAATAATTAGTGGAAAAATGTATTTCAGATTATATGTCTAGCAGCACATTTGTACCCACACATTCCATTGGCACCAATGTAATTCACTACCTGCCAAAGTAGCTATGCAAAACTATGCAAATTGCCATTGACTAGAGAAACTAGATTATGGGACCAGGGACATTACAGAAATGATCAGCAGGGTGTGTAGAATCTGTAGATAGTGTGACTTTATGGCACAATACAGATTATATGTCTGGCAGTATTGCACAGTATTGCCCAATGCAGTGGGCAGGTTAGAATGTGCTGCTAGATATGTACACTGTATTGCCCCATAAAAAAAACACTATTTGCAGATTCCACATACCTTTTTTTATTTCTCAATGCCATGTTCCACTTAACATGGAACAGTTTGGGGGCCAGTGTAGTTGGTGGGTTAGAATTCTGTTTCTAGATTTATAATCCGTATTGAAATGACACTACGAACGGATTACGCACACCCTACTAAGCATAAAGTTTTAATAGTTATCACACAATACGCCAATCTAACAAACTGATCTATATATTTTAACATTGTTTTTAATTCATTGAATATATACATATTCCCATGAATTACTGTTTGTATTTGGTTAAAAACAGCATACCAAAATGCCTTACAATTCCCTACCTTTAATTAAACACATACCAATGCATTGACAAGAGGGCTTTTATTTCTAAAGTTTCCTCATTACCATACGAACGTGACGTCACTATTAGTGTTGCTGGCTGAATACTAGTCCGTTAGGCTCCAGTAGCAGCATCTACTCTGCACCATGGATGCCGTTGCCAGAAAGCCAAAGCTATGGAGACTCTTCTTTCTTTTGGAAAAACAGATGATGTTTTTCCCCATTTTAATTCTGCTGATTAACCAGGCCTCTAAAATGAACGCGGAGGACGGCGCCATGGAGGAACTTGCAACTGAGAAAGAGGCTGAAGAAAGTCATCGACAGGACAGCGTGAATTTATTGACATTTATTCTACTGCTGACGTTAACAATTCTTACCATTTGGCTTTTCAAACACCGAAGGGTTCGTTTTCTCCATGAGACGGGGTTAGCAATGATATACGGTAAGATTTGAGACATTAAATGGCCAGACGTTTTCGAAGCATGTAGCCCCCCCTCATATGAATGATCCTAGCTCGCTAGCTTCCCTCGTCAGTCATTTGTCTTTGCCACGCTACTGCAGCGTTAAACCATGACGAGTGAGATATAATGTATCAAAATGATGTTTACATTGTTACAGTTACAATGTTGCGGTATTACATGACGCGCCATCGTGGTTGAATTCCGCTCTCATTCCTTAAGCTAATTGGTTCAGTGGGAGTGACAATTTCTCTGGAATGTACTATACACTATTTTTCTGGAATGTACTATACACTATTTCTAACGGGCATCAGTTATGACACCTACAAACACATATAATATGTATGGTTTGTATTCCTTTGAATAATCTAAATAACATCGACCATTATAAAGACGAATGTTATGTATATAGCCAAATTATTTATTTGGCTATTAAGTCTTGTCTTTTCTCTTGTCGTAGACCTGTTCTGTAATGCCATAGCCTGGATTTACAACTGTCAGAGTAGCCTGATTTTATTTTCCAGTAGCAGGTTTTCTTTGTTCTGGACAACCAATTTAATCTTTTAGCAAGTAGTCTCTACTTGCATTTAACCTTTTCCTCCTATCTGCCTGGCAGAGGATACATTATGACCACCTTTGTGAAGCTAGCCACAGTATAGATTAGCTCTAATAATGTCATTTGTATTTTGCCTTCAAAATAATAATACGTTCCTTGACAGGAGGCCAATGGATACAAAGCACATGTATGGCGGCACTGACTATGGGGAATGATTTCCCTATTGATATGTATTGATATGACTATAGCACTGTGCAGTTACAAAGTAATTGAACTATTGAGTGTTTTCTCAAATCGAAGATTACTAAGATTTTTTGCCAGGTGGGTAAATTAATGTTGCACACCCAGACAATGATCAGTGAGAGATGAGTGTGAGTACAGGCCGTTTCAATTTGCACATATACCCTGCTCTGGCCTGTGCTTTGGAGGACAAGACAACAGAGTCTTATCAGCTCAGAATTGTTGGACAACTTGCAACACCCACAAGGCTTACTGAACAAGGTATGGTACACCTGTACTTATATACCCTTAACAGACACAATTTATCTGACAGCTGGAGTCCCGAAGTGGACACTACCTACAAACATTGATGATCAAGTCTGAATGCAACACCACCAGTCTTTCTTGGTCACATATTATTTTTATAAAGAGCTAACAGCAAAACATGTTCAACAGTGTGTATTCCGCTCCAACTGGCAGTGTATGCAGACGTCAATCCTATTTGTAGCCTGTGTGATGTGAGAACATATCTAAGTTCACATGGGGACAATAAATTACAGGTTTGACCTGGAAAGGAGCTTTCTGCAGTTGAGTTCTGGCACCTTCTACTACAATTTCTAAAACACATATATTTTAAGTATTGCATCATAAATAGTGTGCCAGCAGTCTCTTCAGACTGGGACAAACACCATGTTGCAGAATCGTTTGTGCCTGAGTTGGAACAGATACTATAATGGCATGGAGACGTGAGTCCTCTTTGCATCTCTGTCATGGATGCACAGATGAGTCCCCTTTGCATCTCCATGTCGTGGATACTCTTATGAAACCTCTTTCCACCTCTGTGACCTGTGAATAGTCAAATTTACACTTAGGTAATTTAGCAGAACCTCATCCAGAGCAACTTGGAGTTTATCATTGTAAGCATGTTCATACTTTTTGTTCTGGCCCTACATCGGCTTTGCAAGCATCGTGCTACACCATGTAATAATGTTTGTAGTGTCTGTGCGCAATAATGTTCGTAGTGTCTGTGCGCAATAATGTTTGTAGTGTCTGTGGGCAATAATGCTTGTATTGTCTGTGGGCAATAATGCTTGTATTGTCCTTGGGCCGTAATGTTTGTAGTGTCTGTGGGCCGTAATGTCTGTGGGTTGGAATGTTATTAGTTTCTGTGGGTACTGATGTCAGTGGGTAGTAGACCGTTGGCTCTGTGAAGGTACTTTCCTACCTGGAATTTTCCTTCTTTCACACTGGTGTTTTCCTGACCGCTAACTGGTCAATGTGATCTGGTCGAGGCTGGATGTTTCTGTATCAGTAACACCAGCTGCTACTGGCACAAAGTCCCTAGCAGTGGTTGGGTGGTTTACCATACTTAGGAAAACTAAAACGCCTCTGCAGTATAGTAACCCCTGGCAAATTTGGAAACCTAGGACATTTGTCTGGTTCTCACCTGTAAACATGCCTGTTTTAGGCTTGGGGTTAGGGTTACATTTAGGGTTAGTGCTTGGATCTAGGCCTAGGTTTAGCAGTTAGGGACTTCTATGTAGTCCATAAGCACGTAGACAGTGCCACTGATGACCATTTTAAAGTAGTCAGCAGGACATGACATTTGGCATCATGTCATCAGGAAGCAGCCGCCAATGATGTTTGACCTTCCGCCTCTGACATTAAAGGAGTACTTGAGCACACAAGATGATCCCATTGAAGCAAAAGGGGTGTCACCTTGTCTAAAAGGGTCGAATGTCTCCAACAACCCCAATCAAAATGAGGTCCAGGTGTGCAACAGGTGATTTGTGGTGGAGCATTCACTGTCCTCTGTTTTAATTGGCCGGTCTTTTCGGCCCATAAGAGATGTTTGATGGATGATCTCGACCAAAGTGCCACTTTAACATTGTGGAAGCACTCGATTGGTGAAGTCCACATTAAAAACCCTTTTGACCAATGTGTTGATACCTCACGGTTCATGTTACTCTGTGAACCACAAAGGTTGAATACCAATTCAACACGAGAAGTCAACTTAACTTTTCACGTTTTATTTGGAAATCCCCATAAAGCCTGAATGAGGAAGTGCTCCTAAAAACCCTGGAATGGACGTTGTGAAAACTAGACAGGAGGTTTTCATTTCTTTTTACCAAATGTTTACACCCTTACAGTGATTCTACATTCATGTAATGTTTGCTGAGCTATAATTACCCACAGTGCCACAGGATAACTGTTACTTATATGAGAAAATAGTGGCCAGTCTGTTCCCTTTTAAGTAATTACCTGGACATCAATCCGGTGTGTACTTTAATGACGTACACCATCTGTCACCTGTCTCACTGTCTGTAAGTTAGCTGTCTTAGTAAAGTGGACTAGCTACTACTTTTGTGTATTCAAACTAAACCAAATCCAGCTATACTTACCCATTATGCAATTGAAAGTTCATGAGAGGTTTTTGATCTCCAGCTACAAATTTGGTTATCTATTCCTTACAGTTACATTTAAGTCAATTAGTCGACAATCTAGAGCAACTTTTTGAGTGCATGTACTTATCACCTATTCATAGATGCTCTTTACGCACAATATAGTCCACCAAATGTTTAATCGCTAAAGTTAGCATTGCCAGCCATCCTTGACAAAATCTACCTAGGTTTTGACAACCTTCCTGTCAAAGGACATTTATTTATATGATGTTGTTAATTGTCCTTTCCACTCAATATTAGCCTACATCAGCAATGCTGCTGTATTTCCAGGCCCCTATATGGCCATTTAAAAAAAAAAAAACATTATTAGCTTCTGGTCATCATTATGGCCTGTCAATAGAATGCTAGTTACCGTGGCGACAACACAGCCTAGTGATGCCGGTGCAACTCTATGAATAGGACTTGACCGTATTTGTACCCGGGGGTTACCGGGACACCCCTTTCTGTGCAGGTCTGTTGGTGGGTGTCATTCTGCGGTATGGGATCCCTGCTACCAGGTACCACAACAAAACCCCGCCCAGCTGTTCCCTGAAGGAGGGACCGGTCTCTACGCTGTTGCTCAACGTCAGCGGGAAGTTCTTTGAGTACACACTGAAAGGGGAGATCAACTCCAGAGAGATACACAACGTGGAGCAGAATGACATGCTTCGCAAGGTAACGAGGAACAGGTTGACGCACGGTTCGTGATTGGTCCATTCCACCTCATCGACTCATCCAGGCCTTCTGTTAAACGTTCAAAGCCGTCTGAAAATATCCCAGCTAAACCTGTCTGAAGGACTCCTGGCAAAACCTGTCTGAAAATGTAATAGCTGAACTTTTCTGGCCACTGTGTAACTATACCATGTCTGATAATATCACAACTAACAATTTCTGATGGCATCATGTCAGGTAAATGGGCGATGGTTTCATGCCAGGGTGCCTCACAAATTGCAAACGTTTCCCATTGTTGTACACTACTCTGGCCAAGGTTCCATTAATCTCTGGTTTAAAGTTAGTGTACTATATAGGGGAGAGGATGCCATTTGAGACCGATGCTATATGCTTCACCGAGTGAAGCAAGTCGGCATCCCCGTAACAGCATCACCTGGCAACAGTGTCCCCTAGCAACCTGGTGAGGATAGATCTTTATGTTCAATCAGGATGTGTTTTCCTCTTTCTAGGTGACATTTGACCCGGAGGTATTCTTCAACATACTGCTCCCTCCAATCATTTTTCATGCTGGATATAGTCTGAAAAAGGTGAGTGGAACATTTAAGTCATTGGGTGTCATTGTGCTTGTGTGTCATTGCTGTTGATTGGCCAGTTGTGTTCCTGACCTTCAGTGGCTAGGGAATCTAATTAGTGTTGTACGAGTCAGAATGGCCCGAGGGGCAAGAACCCATTTCCTGTCTCTGCAACTTGACCTAATACCACCCGGGCCAGTCTCCCGTCCCCAGTCCTGTTCACGTTGCTTTACTGGCATGATGGTCTGTAGATGGACCATAGTAAAACCAGGTAAATGCAGTGTGGACAATGAAATACAGTATTTACATAACAAATGCATAATCAGATATACGGGCAGCATTGTGTAATTTTCATTACACAATTAGTTAGAACATTCAGTGAAATAAAAAAACAAATAGATATATTCAGTGTGAACACTCAATGTGCCGGCTTTTCTCTACTCTCGAATATCACATCTTATTTGCATACGTAAATGCACAGAATTAGGAAAACGATTAAAATATGGCCTTATGCATGTTGTTTGGAAGTATTTTTCCCACAGAATTGGTGTAAGCATGTACTGCTCCATCGTCTATCGCATAGAGGGGAAAGGGTTAACTGTGAGGGGATACTGTTGATAAAGGGTTAACAGTGAGGGGATACTGTTGATAAAGGGTTAACAGTGAGGGAATACTGTTGATAAACAGTGAACAGTGAAAGGATACTGTTGATAAAGGGTGAACAGTGAAAGGATATTGTTGTTAGTTAACTGCCTAGGATGACACTTAAATGGGAAACTTAATTTAGTAATTGAGCCACTGCAAAAACAAGCCTTCTGATTGGACCAACTGTAGACAAGGGATACCATAAATTGGTCAAGCTGTTGACTGACATAAATAGCCCATCTGGGGGAAGTGCAGATCAGAAATCTTTGATTGTTTCCAAAATAACATCCTCTTCTTTGTTTGTAGTGCACTGGATAATAGGGAATATGGTGCCATTTGTGGTGCATACTTTCATTTCCTGTTTTCGGTTAGGTTGATAATGTAATGATAATGTACACACTATCCTGCCGCGGTGAACAGCTGGGGATCCATGCCTGGTATAGGCCTACGATTCACTCTATTCAACTATACATGCCGTTACTTTGCTACTGTATTTTCAGCATGTTCTTTGGACAGATCTTGACATGCATCACACAGAATGGCTAAAATTACAATTGGGTGCGCTAAATGAACGGTATTAATGATTAGAAAAACATTTGAGTAACTTGGTTTTGTTTGGTCTTAACCATTTAGGTGTGTGGTATCGCATCATGCCAAATATCTCAAAATAAATATACCCGGCCTTCAGAACAAAAATGGTGGTTGATCCCCATGAGTCTGTAAGGAAGTACAAACCCTTTACAAGCAGTTGGAAATACATCATTTTACTGGCCAACACATCATGTCTAGGCCACTGGCAATCTACATAGGACAGTTCCCAACATATTTAGGCCAAGCGCTGACTGAAGTTGTTTGGCCGCAATGCCAGATGCTATGTTTTGCTAAAACAAAACACTGCCTTTGAACAGAAGAACTTCACACTAAACACAAGTCATGGAGGAGATAGCATTATGGGTTGAGGCTGCTTTAGGGACCAAATTACTTTGTGTCATTGAGTCAATCACAAATTCCTCACCAGAGTTGCATTGAGGAGAATGTGATTTGTCAAAAAGCTGAACCTAAACATCTTACAACATGACAATGATCCAAAACACGTAAAGAAAACTACAACAGGGCACCTCAAAAAGATGGAGGTTCACAAAATGAGTAAAAGCCCCAATCTCAACTCTCTTGAAATGCAGTGAGAAGTACATGAAGCAGACTTTGCATGCAAGAAAGCCGTTGAGTCAGCCTTTGATTTTTGACAAACAAAAGACTGCAAAGTAATCTTTCCATATAATTTGTTAAATTACATTACCTTTTATCTTACCATAGTCTTGAAGTTAATATGTCAAAATATGTATAAGAAATTACAACTTTCCATTTGAATGGACTGCACAGCTTTCACAATAACTATGTGATCATTTACATTGTTTGGCATATGAGAGTGTGGTTTAAAAAAAGCAGAACACTCGCATGAATGGTAACAACCCCTCATGGCTACCAAACACTTGGGAAGGTTTGCATAGTACCACATATCGTTAAAAGCGTTGCACGTGGCAGCGGACGATTGACACTGGGGAAGAGATGTCACGGGGGACTAGGTGAAAGGAATACTGAGCTCTAGGATGGATTTTTGAATAAATGTAAAATGTTTTTTCTTAAAAACGTATGAAAATAAGCACATTTCACTGCACAACGGTTTCTCTTCTTTCAGTGCAAAATATATGTATGAACCTTTTTTGACACTCATGTTTACATCCTGACTCGTGAATGTTTGAAACAAGGGCGAAGGGATGTGGAACAGATAATAGACCCATACATTGTTTTTATTGCTGCCTTGTTGTATTTTATTGGACTGGACGGTGAATTAAGCCCTTAATCTTAGTCAGCGGAACTTGAGGCAACAATTTATTTCCACATTCAACCTATTAGTATGTCTCTAATTTCAAACAGGTTTTCTGTCTTAACATTCAAATAATTTGTATGTCAGCAATCAGTTTTGAGGAAGTTGTAGGTTGAGGTGGGAGAGAATGCTAATATTGGTGCAATGACCATGTCTACAGGAAGTCCCAAAATGCTTATTGTTTTTTGAGTCCTGTTGCCATTGCGCCAATGTCAGCTAGTGATCCACCGAGTCATCACTGGTGTGTTCGGTTTCGCTTTAAACAGACACGTGTAGTTTCCGGTTTACTTCAGCACCTTCCTCGAACAGTCCTGTTTTGCACGGGTCATGTTGTTTTCTGTTAATGGGAAGTGACAAGCAGAACATTTCCTGTACACCAATACCCTCTTGTGGAGGCATCAAACCAACAGAGCTTACGGCTCAGATCTGTGTTGTATCTTACAATATAGTCTAGACACTGCTGTGTCTGTGTAAATGTAGTCTAGTGGACCTAAAACCCTGTGTCTGTAACAATATAGTCTAATGGTCCTAACCTTCCTGTGTCTGTATCAATATAGTCTAATGGTACTAACACCCCTGTGTATGTATCAATATAGTCTAATGGTACTAACACCCCTGTGTATGTATCAATATAGTCTAATGGTACTAACACCCCTGTGTATGTATCAATATAGTCTAATGGTACTAACACCCCTGTGTCTGTAACAATATAGTCTAATGGTACTAACACCCCTGTGTATGTATCAATATAGTCTAATGGTACTAACACCCCTGTGTATGTATCAATATAGTCTAATGGTCCTAACACCCCTGTGTCTGTAACAATATAGTCTAATGGTACTAACACCCCTGTGTATGTATCAATAAAGTCTAATGGTACTAACACCCCTGTGTATGTATCAATATAGTCTAATGGTCCTAACACTGCTGTCTTCTTCCAGAGGCATTTCTTCAGAAACCTGGGCTCCATCATAACCTATGCCTTCCTGGGAACAGCCGTCTCCTGCTTCGTCATCGGGTGAGTCGGGGGACTGAGGGGACTGGTTAAATCCTGTCTGGTATCCATCTGCTCCAACCTGAAGCCTTCTCCTCTCCACAGGAATCTGATGTATGGAGTGGTCAAACTGATGCAGTTCGTGGGACAGCTCACCGACAAGTTCTACTATACAGACTGTCTGTTCTTCGGTGCCATCATCTCCGCTACGGACCCAGGTACTCACTGTGGACCCAGGCTGTCTCCGCTCCGTCACCACACCCATCCTGTACACTAGCATAGCACCGGGATAACACAGGGCCCCGACAACACTAAGCACGTGTGTGTGTGTGTGCCTTTCAGTGACGGTGCTGGCCATCTTCAATGAGCTCCATGCCGACGTGGATCTCTATGCCCTGCTGTTTGGAGAGAGTGTAATGAATGATGCGGTGGCCATCGTCCTCTCCTCGTAAGATACTTTTTCTCCTCTGTCCAGCCCTGTGCTGCAGATACACACTTCCTGTCTCTCCTCTCTCTGTCTGTCTGTATGTTTATCTATTTATCTTTTTATCTCTATCTCTCACTCCCTTTCTTCTGTCTGTATGTCTTTCTCCCTCACGTCTGTATGTCTGTTTGTCTCTCTCTGTCTGTCTCACTTTGTCCATGTACTTCCAAATCTCGGTCCCACCGTCTTACTTACTCTGTCTTTAAGGGGCTGTAATGGCATGAGACATATTGTATGTTTACATAGCCATGCCAAACCAAGTAAAAAGATAATCAAAGCTTTTTGATACACATGAATTGAAATATTTAAATTATATCATTGTAAAGTATTATTAGTTTGAATGGCAAGAGACAGTTAAAATATTCATAGCGGTTTTATAAAAAAAAAAAAAAAAAATGTTGTATTGCGCTCTGCTGCAGCATTAATGTGGTCCATCAGCAGCATGATTCTCTGGTGACCCCTACTGGACCCAACGGGGAAATGCAGTCAGTTACTGGAAACACCCCTGGCCTGACCAGCGAGACCAGATCACAGGAGAAATCAATAGGCGTTCTGTGGAAGGGATGCGTGTTACAAAGTTTTAATCACACACGAAAGACCATATCTGTCCGGTGGATGACCGTTTTAACACTTCTTCAAATGCTTTGTTGGTTTCAGATCTATTGTGGCCTACCAGCCTGCAGGAGCCAACACGCACACGTTTGACGCTGCAGCTTTCTTCAAGTCTGTGGGGGTTTTCCTGGGCATCTTCAGTGGGTCCTTTGCCATGGGGGCCGTTACTGGGGTGGTTACTGCCCTTATATCCTTTGGTGAACAACTCTCTCTTAAACATTCACTTGAATCTCTACGAAATGAACTTCTGCGATTCTTGTGATCGATGTTGTTGAGAAGTGAAAAGCTTGCCTCGCCTGGTCTGTTTCTGATGTTCTTAACTAGTCAACAGTTACGTTGAAGTAGACAAGCCCGGTAACACATAGGACCCACCTGTCAAGAGTACAGATCCTTTAGTATCTCCTGTGTCCGTGTTGTTTCTTTAATCTTTGACCCACGTCACCAAGTTCACCAAGCTGCACTGTTTCCCCCTGCTGGAGACGGCGCTGTTCTTCCTCATGTCCTGGAGCACCTTCCTATTGGCCGAGGCCTGCGGGTTCACAGGTCAGCACTCGGGTCATCAGTAACAAAGGGCTAGTTCTCTCGTGGATATCCAGTCTCATAAGCACAACGTCAACATTCACGAACAAATGTAGCCAGAGAGATTACATGGCTATATCAAAATTAAGAGGGTTATACATATGTTAATCCTAATGGTTTTTAATGTTGGGGGGGGGGCACTAGGTGTCTGGGACTCCTTCACGATTGAATGCTCCTCACATCCACTCCATGTTTACTCCCCTCTGGCTGGGGGGCCTCCTCCAATGGAGTGCGAGGAGGGGATGTGTGGAGTTTACAGTGAAGTGTGCTAAGCGGTGCTACGTGCTGTGTTTATACTAGGTTATTTTGATACTTAATGCTTTGTTTACATTGGGCTATGTGTGTTCTGTCCTAGGTGTGGTGGCTGTGCTGTTCTGTGGTATCACTCAGGCCCACTACACATACAACAATCTGTCTGAGGAGTCCACTAAGCGCACCAAGCAGGTAATAAAGTACACCCTAACCCATAGAACACTGCAACCTAAAATGCTGTTGTGCTAGCTGTAAAAGTTAAGGGTTGATGAGCTAGCTGTAAAAGTTAAGGGTTGATGAGCTAGCTGTAAAAGTTAAGGGTTGATGAGCTAGCTGTAAAAGTTAAGGGTTGATGAGCTAGCTGTAAAAGTTAAGGGTTGATGAGCTAGCTGTAAAAGTTAAGGGTTGATGAGCTAGCTGTA
>JACXGK010004523.1:0-37696 GCA_016801125.1 Novumbra hubbsi
GTCTCACTGTCTCTCCACCTTCTCAACAGTAGTACAGTTCGCCTGCAACATATAATTTCTCAACCCCTTTTCTCCTTCTTCCCCCCTCTCTCTCCCTCAATACCACTCCTACCCTCATCACCTCACCAAAACGTGTTTAAACAGCTGCCCTGAAACAGCTGCTATGACCCACAGGCCGACAGAGAGGCCTGAGTCACCAAAAGGTTCCAGAGAAAGAATGACTTCCTATTGTAGAAGTGGAAGTGTGTGGACTCACAGTGATGGTGCCATAAAACATGACAGTTCGAACCAGAGCTGTACTATTGGAGGATCTGTCTCTGATCTGGATCCTGTGCTTTCATATTTGTGGCACAGAGTACATTGACATCTACACACTACAAGTCTTCGTCAGGGACTCTTTTGGAAGGAAGATGGTTCTATGTTGAACCATGACTAAAGCAAACCCATCGAGTTCTAAACTGGTTATTTACAATTTGCAAAATGGTTCCTTGCTCTTTTACTGATCATTCAAATACCAGCTTGTTATAATTTTTCGGGTGTGGTTTGCTCATTGCTCTTTTCGTGCAATGAGTGTCACTCAGGTGTATCTAATATGTATGTTTTTCATGGGGAAAGTTACAGGTGACAGTGTCTTCTGAGGGACTCACCTATGACTCACCTATTAGGTGTCCATTTAGAACAGTTGACAAAATCCGTCAGGCGTTCTCAATTTTGTTCTCAGGGACCCTCAGATGGAGGTCACTTGATGCAACTTGTAAACACAATAACATCTGTGGCTTTGTTGCTTGATAAAATGGCTGATCCAAACGATAACCAGGGAATTGTTCTTCAACTTTAATAGCTTTTTAACCAGGTGAAAACATTCCCATTTTAAAAAGACCCAAAATATATTTTTTACACTACAAGACAGTGAGCTACCGAGAGAGAGAAGATTTATTATCTTACACAATCATTTAAATAACATTTAAGTATATATTGACACTTACCGCCAGAAAGGTTGAAAGAGGGTTGAGGGATTGAGAAAAATTTAAGCACAGAAATCTGAACAGCCCCTTTTCCTTTCTGTCTCAAATATAAAACTTATTTAACTGCAAAACGTAGTATAGTAGTAACTGACATTTTCCTTCCTCTTTCATAATTAGGCATGGTAAAATCTAAAATTAACAATCTGACATGCTGTATTTGGGTTTTACAATGGAGATATTGAGTTTTCTCAACGTAAATACGAAAGACAACTCACTAAAACGAGCCCTCATTACTCTCTATGCACAGGTATGTAGGCTTGCTGTGTACCTAAGAAATGAATCTAGTTACCAGTCAAAAGAACACGTCACTCTTTCGCTATCCCTCAGCCTAATACTAACAATTCATATTGTCATACTCGCCTGTTCATGTTTAAAATATAATATTTATATTTAAAAAATAATATATTGATCTGTCAAACCGTGAATTTGAAATGAATTTAGAAATTAGCAACGAAATAAAAAGCTACAATAAAAAGTCTGACTTAATCTTTATACTTTTTCATACAGTATTCAGTAACTTGCATGCCAAGAACCGCTATCTGGGTTTCTGTACACACACATACACACATCTGATCTGTGGAGGGCAGTTGATATGCTTTTCTGAATTGAGCTCAGTCTCTGGCCATCTGTAGTGAATGAAACCCTGACAGACAGTGTGTTGAGACAACTGATTTGAAACAGCTAGATATACTATGTTACTGATACCGTCTTCGCTGCGTTGATAAAGCCTACTGTCTAATCAACTGTCACGTTTTTACAAGCTGTTAATAAGAGCCTTTAACAGTTCCAATGTGTGTAGCTCTATATCGCTGTCATAAGGAATTCGCTACGTTGACAAGTGCACAAGGCACACGGCGTTAATATTAGACTGTCTAAATGTAAGCACTACTTACAGTAGTTTACTAAGTATCACTAATATATTCCGTTTTAAATCAGGGGGGGTGGAAGTGTTTAGTCATACGAAGATATAATCCAATCAATGGATTGATTGACTGATAAAGGCCCTAACGACGTCGATAGGGATAAAGCTGGTAGAGCACGCCATCCAGCAAACATTTGGTCATTGGGTTTCAAGATTAGCCAGAAGATCAGATCAGTTCAAAGTCCATCAGAAAAATAATGGCGTTGGGTTAGGCAAATACAGACCCCCCCCCCCCCGATACTACGAGTTATTGCACCTACTCCATTAAAACAGTTAGCCCTAAGTGTATTCCTTATTCTGCTAGTGTATGATAGGGCTAAGGTAATCCACTGTTTTACTCAAACGATTTCATAAAAAATCTGTATAAGAATGCAACTTATTTTGAATACGTCTGTCTGTGCAACTAATTTCGATTATAAATGGGAATGTACTGTACATGTCGATACAGGAGGTTGAGAAATATTAACGGGTGTCAGTTTATTATACGTAAAAATAGAAAACGTTAACTAGAACGTTTACGACTAAAACATTTTTCATATAGCCTAGTTTTCAAACCAGCACAATCCATTTATTGCTAACGTAATAGAACATAGTGGTTTTGCATATTTCCAGAGCAAAATATATCCGAATAAATGTAGGATGTTACCTTGCAATGCATAAATATCTGCACATACAAATCCTCAAGAACATAAAATAATGCATTGTTGTATTTACATAATTATGTTGCCTAATAACATGGCATAGCCTACCTCTCAATTCTTCCCAAAGTGACATCTGATACTGTCCAATCCATGTTGATATATCACGGGGGGAAATCCTCTTGCTTTACCGATAACCCAAAATATCATCCAACGTTAATCCGTTGTTCTAAAACTCTGAGACCATACCAAACACCACGCGAAATCCGCGAACTATGACACAAACGCGGCTGATGCTCGCAGTTTGTTATCATCGCAGTTTGTTATCTTTGGTCTGTAGTTGCCAGAGCCCCCACTGTCCAATGAATGCCGACTGATTTTGCCGGCGTAGTCAGCTGTGCACGCCGAGGCCCCACGAGCCCCCATTTACGCGCCATGAGCATCATTTCGTGCGTGTTAAATAGGATATATGTCTGATGGGTTTTAAAATGATATCTCCTCTTACTAGTTTATTACATAAATTAAAAGCTATAATAAACATAATTAGATTCAAATTAAACAAATATATATGTTGATTATACAAACGTTTACTGATGAGCGTACTGTTCCCATGCTTACCTTTGCATTTACAAATTGCTACGGGTTTAAATGGAATAACCTGAAATGAGAAGTAAAGCCACAACCGCATGTGCAGCAGTCTAGGTTATGTATGACTGCTTGTAGTAGATGGATGGGCATGGTTTACTTAAGCAAAAGACCAACCGTGGCTGTTCTTATACACAACACGCCTTGGAGTGACTAGACACCGCCATTCAGCCATGTGCTATGTACCACAACACCCTGAGTTGCTTTGTTGCTAACTAGTCACCAATGCAATTACAACCGTACACATTCATTCCTGTGTCATGCCTGTGGTTTAAGGTATATACCACAAGTTTTAGCCAATCATATTTTTAGGTTTAAACAACACAGTTTATAAGGATTTTCACATCACAGCCATATCCTACTGGAAATAATTACCATGGAACTGAAGTTAGGTCATTTGGTAAACCATCTGAATGGAAATCAAAACAGAAAAAAATCCTACATTAAAACCTATGTGTGTCATGACTGACTAAGCTGAAGCTAAAGACATTTTGTAAAAGTTATCTTCAGGTCCAGGGCAAGGCTGCAAAATGTCTGATGTGTGTCGTTCCAGAAATTGTGGGGTATTTGAATGAAACTGCGCCTAAATTAGGCCTTTTTTGCTGTAGTTCCAATATCACCATAAAACATTACCACTTCATGGTGACATCATGATGCTTATAGATATCTAGTAACCCAAGGAAATATTGCAAGCATTTCCATTGCTTGCTTGCTGCATTGCGTTGCTCCTTGGAAACATTATTATATTTTGGCTCAAAATAGCATCTGTGTCTTTCCCCCATAAAGAATATAAATATTCTGTTAAAGTTTCTAAGGAAATAACAGGAGACTCAAAAAGACTAGGTTACATAACTAACATAGCAGAGACATGTTTTTCTAAGTTATATCTAAGTTATCCATAATTGGATTACCCCAATTGTAAAGTACTGATTGTTATAGTGGGGAGAACATGTATTTGATACACTGCCAATTTTGCAGGTTTTCCTACTTACAAAGCATGTCTGTAATTTTTATCATAGGTACACTTCAACTGTGAGAGACGGAATCTAAAATAAAAATCCAGAAAATCACATTGAATGATTTTTAAGTAATTCATTTGCATTTTATTGCATGACATAAGTATTTGATACATCAGAAAAGCAGAACTTAATATTTGGTACAGAAACTTTTGTTTGAAATTACAGAGATCATACGTTTCTCGTAGTTCTTGACCAGGTTTGCACACACTGCAGCAGGGATTTTGGCCCACTCCTCCATACAGACCTTCAGATCCTTCAGATTTTGGGACTGTCGCTGGGAAATACGGACTTTCAGCCCCCTCCAAAGATTTTCTGTTGGGTTCAGATCTGGAGACCTGCGTGCGCTGCAGGATTTTAATCCTTGACAATTTTATCCCTGACGTCCTTACACAGCTCTCTGGTCTTGGCCATTGTGGAGAGGTTGGAGTCTGTCTGATTGAGTGTGTGGGCAGGTGTCTTTTCTACAGTTAACGAGTTCAAACAGGTACAGTTAATACAGGTAATGAGTGGAGAACAGGAGGGCTTCTTAAAGATAACCTAACAGGTCTGTGAGAGACAGAATTCTTACTGGTTGGTAGGTGAGCAAATAGTTATGTCATGCAATAAAATGCAAATGACAAAAATATCCAAAATCATACAATGTGATTTTCTGGATTGTTGTTTTAGATTCCATCTCTCACAGTTGAAGTGTACCTATGATAAAAATTACAGACCTCTACATGCTTTGTAAGTATGAAAATCGGCAGTGTATCAAATACTTGTTCTCCCCACTGCATGTCAGGGTTTTTAAAAACCTGTTCTGAACCTCATGTTCATGCAACCATAGTTAGGTGGATAGTCTTAATCCCAATTTGTTGTACATCAAAAAAAAAAAAAGCTCTTAAATGCTAACCTCACTCTAGTATAAGTATATAGTTAGTCGTTATATTGAGTGTTGTCAAATAAAGGCCACTCAGAACAGCTTAAATCAAATCACTTTTTTAAAACATTTAGTCCCAAGTTCAGTGCAGTTGAGGACCAGCTGTACATTTAAGGTAGATGTCGTTTACATAATTCCTAGCTAATTTCCATGGTACAGCCGAGGGTGACAATGTTTGATGGCATACTGTGTAAGAAATGCAGACACCAGCTGTTGTGTCGAGCCATCAAAATGATGCACTCGTTGATGTCCTACTGCAAATATAACATCTAAGGTGATAATAATGTAGTAATAGACTTTTTCTTCAGTAAAATCATAAAGTTCCATGTAAATAGTCCAGTTACCTATTTTTTTAGTTCAGCTAAATCCTTTAAATTACTAGACACCATAATGCAAACAGTGGCTGGCTACAGACTGCGACTCCATCCCTACTGTAATTGGACCGAGACTAAAAACACATGGCGCCCAACTTCAACACGTCATATATGGCTAACAAGCTTCCCGAATTACAGTCCAGGATACAACTCAGTTGTCTGAACTGGGTCCACCTCATTGCCCCTGTACAGCTGTGGACAAAAGTTTAGAAAGACACAAGTATTGGTGTACACAAAGTTTGCTGCTGCAGTGTTTTTAAATATATTTTTCAGATGTTACTATGGTATACTGATGTATAATTACAAGCATTTCATAAGTTTCAAAGGCTATTATTGACAATTACATTAAGTACATGCAAAGAATCAATATTTGCAGTGTTAACCCTTCTTCTTTAAGACCTCTGCAATTCGTCCTGGCATTCTTAACTTCATTGCCACATCCTGACTGATTGCAGCCCATTCTTGCATAATCAATGCTTGGAGTTTGTAGGTTTTTGTTTGTCCTCCCGGCTCTTGAGGATTGACCACACGTTCTCAATGGAATTAAGATCTGGGGAGTTTCCTGGCCATGGACCCAAAATGTTGATGCTTTGTTCCCTGAGCTACTCTTTTGCCTTAAGGCAAGGGCTCCATTGTGCTGAAACAGGCATTGTTCATCACCAAACTGTTCTTGGATGGTTGGGAGAAGTTGCTCTCGAAGGATGTTTTGGTACCATTCTTTATTCATGGCTGTGTTCTGAGGAAAAATTGTGAGTGAGCCCACTCCCTTGGCTGAAAAGCAACCCCACACATGAATGGTCTCAGGATGCTTTACTGTTGGCATGAAACAGGCCTGATGGCAGCGTTCACCTTTTCTTCTCTGCACAAGCGTTTTTCCATTTTTGGAAAAGGGAATAATCAGAGAAAATTACTTTACCCCAGTCCTCAGCAGTCCAATCCCTGTACCTTTTGCAGAATATCAGTCTGTCCTGGATGTCCAGGAGAGAAGTGGCTTCTTTGCTGCCCTTTTTGAAACCAGGCTATCCTCCAAAAGTCTTTGCCTTCTTCTGAACAACTGAACATCTCTCTGTGAAGTTCTTGATGATTCAATAAATTAGAAGATAGATATTAGTAGATTTAGAAGCAATCTTAATAGCAGCAATATCCTTGCCATTAAAGCACTTTTTGTGCAAAGCCATGATGACTGTACATGTTTCCTTGTATGTAACCATGGATAACATAGGAACAACAATGATATCAAGCCCCACCCTCCTTTTAAAACTTCCGGTCTGTTATTTTAACTCAATCAGCATGGCAGAGTGATATCCAGCCTAGTCCTTGTCAAAACTCTCACCTGTGTTAATGGGAGGATCATTGACATGTCAGCTAGTTCTTTAGTGGCAGGGCTGAAATGCCGTGGAGATGTTTTGAGGGGGATTAAATTTGTTTTCATGGCAAAGAAGGATTTTGCAATTAATTGCAATTCATCTGTCACTCTTTATTACATTCTGGATTATATGGAAATTGCCATCATAAAAACTAAGGCAGCAGACTTTGTGACTTAATGTGTCATTCTCAAAACTTTTGTCCACAGCTGTACTGCCCTTACACCCACACAGATGAATTTGATGTTAACAATTCACAGGCTCCATTTCTCAGTGGTTTACCAAAACCACAGTGGGGCTAATGCTGCTTTAAAATTATTGAAGTAGTTAATTTCTTAAACCTTCTCTCATAATATGTATTTCTGGAATTGTATATTAACAATTAAATTGCCTGAACATTTAGAGCAGTGTATTAATGTATTAAAGGGTTTACAGGCATTTTAACTATTTCTGGTGCATATACTAGATTGTTTTTCACGGGTGAACCATTTTTTCTTTTCACTCTATTTGAAATAAAACAATTGCTATAAGGTTAAATTAGAGTTTCTCATCTTTTGGAAGATATTTGTTTATAATCAGCTACACTGATTAGAAATTAAAACAGCAGAGCTGTGATCCAGCCGTATCACCCAAGGCTCCATGTACATCTGTGGCTTCCCAAAGCCATTTCATACATCGGCACAGTGAGCACTTACCGTCAAAACAAAAGTGTAATACCCGTCTCATCACCACTGTGTCTCCCTATGATTTCCAATGCCAATAGAAAGCCTTGAAAAACTAAAAATAAGGAGAGTAATTGTCCACTCGCTTTTAAACGAATGACAACACTACTTTCAATGTGTCACTATGTCATCTGCTGTATGGTTACAAAAATGGTTATGGGAACACTACCAATTTTGCTGCACTCTGGGCTTCTTGTGAAAGGATATCTCATTCATTTCTGTCACCTTGTGGATAACATTTGAACTACAACACAAACCTGGGAAATGCATTGTGAAGAACATAAGAGCTTAAATGGTTAAACATCCTCACATACATTTAATGTAGTCTTAAATATAACACTCCTGTCAGATATATACACGTGACATTTTAATGAGTTGGCGGCTAGAGTCTAAATGTTTGTAGTCATACTCTCCTGAAATGGCATGTTATTTTACCTCTTGGAAAGCGTTAAAAGAATAGACAAATAATTATATATATTATTATTTAAAACTGGACCGGTCGCACATTGTTTCCATCCGCAGCTAGCATGTATAATGGGGTAGCTTTGCTCTAAGTATTGGCCTGGTACCCTGGCTTCGGATCCGATCCCCGTGGATTCCAGCACCTGCAGACCATCTTTGGATGAGAGGAGTCCCATTACTTACTGATAATCTGATTCAGTTCAGGTATTCACATCTCACTTCACTTGCAACTCCTACTAGGCTAGCGATTAATCAGGCAAGTGCCTGCTAGATGGAATACAGGCACGCATGCGTCAGTGTGTCACAATTCCTCGAGTCTGCCGTCCTCCCGGATTTTGTTTGAAGTTGTCGTCATAGTCTGTGACATATTTGACAGGTCAGACATTTCCACCTAATATTATAATAATATTTTATATTATACCATTCGTAGCGTACCTCGCACTTAAATATGTTTGGTTACTCTTGTTCTCTTGTTTCCGTGGGAGTTTGTCCGTGAGGAACTTGTCATGTGGAAGGGGTCTGTGGGGTTGGCAGAAAATGTACTAAACAGGAAATGCATTACATTCCTTCCTGCTCCCCTCAGAGCAACGAACATACCAAGTGCTGAAACACACGCTGTTGCTCACCAAGCATACACATGGCAAGCACACAGACCCACACACACTTTAGAGAGCAAACACACAGGCAGACCTCTATATCCTTGTGCATATTCTCTTGGCACCAGGTATTTACAGATGTACTACCTGGTAACTCTCCCTGTCTTCCTCTCCCTGTCTCTCTCTTGCTTTCCCTGTCTCTCTTCCATTTCTTTCATTTTTCTCTTTCCTCCAGAGGATGAAGTCATTAGGGTAGACATGAGAACTAAAACCCAAATGAGTTGATGGACCAATAACACATGTGGGCATGGGAATATAACAGCTTGTAGATCAAAAAGGAATTCCTTCTACCAGTGAGGGAGGAGGGAGGCGTTAAAATTCCTAAAGCATCTTGGAAACTGATCAGGGAAAGTTGTCCCATAAAACCACAATCTCTCATTAATGACAAACAACAATACTCTACTAGGAACCAATGATAAGTATCACTGTAACTGATATTCCTCCAAATGAGAGTTTTCAATTACATGTGATTTATTGTTATTTCACAAGGTTTTGCCTAGGGACTGTTTTCTTCTTACATGCGATTGTGCTTTGTTCAGCTCCTCCCCACAGTGGAAACACAAGGGATGTGAAACTTTGACTGTTAGTGCTAACAAAATATACGTTATTAAACAGCCCACGTTTATTTGATGCCACATTATCATTGCAGACATAGAACCAAAATTGTAATAATATTCATAATCTATATCTATATGAATGTACCTGGAAATGCTGTTGATCTTAGAAGTAAATAACAAACCAACAAAGTTCAGTCCTACAAGTCTACTGTCATAAATAGACCAAACATTTCTCAAAGGTAATATCACGTAAACTTCCAAGAGGTATGTAGCTAGTTCCGAAGGCAAACTATAAGCAAATATCCAGGTGGATCTAGAGCAGTAAAACAAAATAAACCTTATGGGGGTTGCTATCGTCATAACGTGTTTCACGCCTAATCAGATATTACATAAAATGTCATTGTGTAATAAAGATAATAAAAATATTTCCTCTACGCATGTATTTCATCATGAGCCTGACACTTATACTTAATGGATAATTGAGACAAAAATAAACTCTGAGGTCCAGTTGCTGTAGACCAGCATTATTGAGCAGTGTGTGTGTGTGTGTGTGTGGGCGCACCCGGCCGTGTGTGTGAGAGAGAGCAAGAGAAAGACAGTTTTTGAGTCCTTAAATATATTATTGTACACCTGTGAGCCGTTGTACAGAGTGTGTGTGTGTGTGTGTTTGAGCGAAAGAGTGAGTTGAAGTGTGAGAGTGCACGCAAAGGAGAAAATTGAAGGCAGATTTTCCACGGCAAGCGTAGGATCCAAATTGTTCGTTTGGAGAGGGAATTTGCTCTGGCACAAGATGTGACAATGATATTCATTTCAGACCATGCCACCATTTATATCGAAGGCTCACACACACAAACCACAGCAAAACCAAAACTATTACTGAAAACCTAAACTGCCATCAAAGAAAGAGAAAGAAAAATACTCACTGCATGAGTATTAGACAGTGATCAAAACACACAAATAACAGAGAACAGAGCAGCAACGTAGACCTAATCCAACCTCGGTAATGTTTCTCCGACTGATTAGACACAACTGGTCAGTATGGAGTAGATTATGTATTTAATAGAGATAAAACGCTAGATTTCTTCCTCATCACGCCTTAGAAATAGACTGAAACATGAAACCAGTAATACGAAAATTATTTGGTGATAAACTTATGCCAAGAATTTTCCTATCCCTAGTCCTTAAAAGTTTCCCTTAACTAAAAACGACTGTAGCCTACACCACAGACGTTTTCAATGTCACTGCTACCGGACAATCATTAAGATGTTTGCGATGAAGCGCTGGCTCCATCGAAGGGATTTTTATTATGTCCTTGGAACTGAATAACGCATTCTTAATCCTTTACGTGTTCCTAATTTGAAAAGTCTGAACATGATGACAACAACTTGCTTTACACTTGCTTTAGCTGATGATTTGAATCATGTTCAGGTCAATGTTCCAGGGTCAATGCTATTTTGTAGAACGTGTGTAACGTGTTCCCGAGGATGACAGATCATTGCTCACTGCCCTGTTTCACACTGATATTACGGCATAGAGAGGCCGCGGCCAGCAGAGGGAGAAAGAGCGCTGGTTTTCTGAGTTTTTAAATCAGGTAAGCTGATATAAAAATTCTATATTAGCTGTTGTGATGAAGATAACAGACGACTTAACCAATCAGTCATAAAATAGACATCGCTTATTAGAGCTTAAAGTAGTCAGCTGGGTGTGTATTTGTATAGCCAGTCAAGAACGCAATACTACACCGCTCAAAAGTGACACGATGAACTAAATATATTACAGATCAAATACTTCACTGTACATCGTGTAATTTCTTGAGAACATAATGAGGTAACAATAGTCAGAGGAAACCAAATCACCAACCGATTGAGGTCTGTTTTAAACAATAAATGTTCTAATAAACAATAGAAATGACAGGCTGTTCCAACTTGCTTGAATTTCGTCATGGCAACTCATAATGTGACTCAGTAGTGTGTATGGCCGCCACCTGACTGTAAGCGCTCCTGACAATGTTTGGGCATGATCCTGAGGGATTTCTTCACAGACCTGGATCAGGGCATTGGACAGTCTGTGGCGCTACTTGGCGGCTTCATGTGCACCGATAAATTACGTCCCTGAGGATCTCATTTGGATGGGAAACGTGTGGGGCAGTCAATGGCATCAAGGCATCATCCAGGAACTGCCTGCATTGTTGTCACCAGGAGGAACCCAGGACCCACTGCACCAGCGCAAGTTCTGACCATGGGTCTAAGGATTTCATCCTGGTACCTAACAGCAGTCACGCTACCATTGGCTAGCACGTGGAGGTCCGTAGTGACAAGGACCCTAGCAAAACTAGAGATGAATTAGTCAGAAAGGATAAGGAGACAACAATTGTCAGTGGCCACCACCTGCAAAACCATTCGATTTTTTGAGGTTGTCTTGCTGTTGCCTCTCCAGTGCACTTGTTGTCTCTTTTGTTTGCACCAAAACAAGTGACATTAGTTAACAATTGCTTATGCTTTCTAACTAGACAGATTGATATCCCTAAAGTGTAATTGACTTGGTGTTATAATGTGATGATTACGTGTTCCCTTAATTTTTAGAGTAGTGTATTTTTAAATTGGGTGCTATTGTTTGCAAGGTCACCTGCCAAAGTAAATAAATTATATGAAAATGTGTTCATGACTGCAGGTCGCGATAAATAACAGACATTGCTGATAGCTACTTAATTGAGTAAAATGTGTATACTGTTACTGGGGAAAGTGTGGAATTACTGGTTTTATTTCTGGGGAAATGCTTTTATTGTTGGTGATTGTAGTTGATCAAAGTAAGGCGACTAAATCTTTTCCCTCACAAAAGTAAACTGCAATAAACTACAGTAGTGTTTTTATACATTTTTATGTGGAATCTAATGGAAACCAATATTGGCCTACAGGGACTCCACCACTAACTTCACCAGAATCCACTTACTTCTTTTGCTTTTCAGAAGGCATGGACAGCCATCACCATTTTGAAGCAAATATGTTGCTAAAATATGATTTTCTTCTGCAAAAGCACAGTTAATTGGCAATTCTTTCTCCATTACCTTAGAGTAAAATGCAGCAAGTCTTTAATGTTAATGTCTAGTTTAAAATGGGTTTATCCAAGTGGAGTTATGTCATATTATATCATATCTATGGAGTTTGTTGATTAGATCAAGGACAATTGCGTCAAGAAAAAATTTGAAATTCATAAAAAAAAAAAGGTAATGTAGGCCTACGTTTCTTGTTGAGGTTTTAGAGGGCAGGCAGCTCAGTTTATGCATTCGGAGCATGTGTAAAACCTGCCTCCACCTTTCATGCTCGACCTTCCCAGCAGGCTGGGAAACGCACCCCATTCACCCAATCCCTATAACGCACCCCTTACAGCAGATCCAAATCACCTGAGTACTAATCAACTGATGTCACTCGCCTGTGGTCTCCATCTTCTTATGACAGCCTCTATTTAAGCCTGGTCATTCACACTGTGTCCTAGTGAGGTTCTGTTTGTGTGATTGGCAACTGTGCTGCTAGTCCAGTATTTTCCCCTCTTCATAGATAAGTGTGAAAGTCTCTTTATGTATCCTGACCTGTATCTGCCTGCCTGACCACTTCACTGAATTGTCTACCTTGATACCCAGTTACCGACCTTCTGACTGCCCTTCGACTTCTTGCCAGCTTGTCCCTTGATATGTCGCTTCCAAATAAACCTCCAGCGCTCTGTGCTTGGATCCAGCCATCCTTCTCTGAGTGCATTCATTACAGCATGTCTTTTGGCGCCGCACACATATGTTCCCCTTGGCTCAAGCCAAACCCCTCAATCAGTTTATATTCATAAACTCACTACCAGCAGCAAATATTTGAAATAGTTTGGCTGTGCACGAGGAATGTATATTGGGGCGCAAAGGAAATCTGATGGTGATTATATGGTGACGATGTCTCAGAACACACGTCTTGTCAGTCACCATAATTGTTGTATAGGTGGTTTCCAGGCGTCCTCGTGTCGCTCTGGGCCTGATGAAAACATTCATCAAGCAGGCCGACCTATTGCACCACAACGGTTGGTTTACATGACCCCAAGTGTTTATTTTGCAATAATGACAATTCTTTGAGAGAAAGAAGACAAGGTGATAAGCTTTGACTGTGTTGCAAGAAATAATCCAAAGTAAAATATAATAAGTGTTTTCTGGCCTATGCTAAACATACAGGCCTTTCAGACTATTATTTTCATAATAAAACAAAAATCATTATTATTTGAAATTGTACTTATTTTCTAATTGCATGGAACAAATGTTTGGCATCCACCATTACAAACACATAGAAATGGCTGTAAGGAAAATTATGTTCAGAATAATAATTTACTATAGGCCGCAGTGCTTTGTGCTATGGCTGTATCTATATTTAAGAGTATAGTTGAACTGACTAAATCCCACAACAACCTGAATCCTCTCAGTCAACTAGGCTCCTCAACTCAATATATTATGGCTTGTACACAGAACCACATACTATTAACAGCTGTATGTTATTTCACCTAACCTCTTCTGTTTTTTAAGAGTTTTTCTGTGCAAAGCAAAGTCTGATCCAAAACCTCTCATGAATGTATTTGATGGTATGAGATTGACAGGGAAACACTTAGAGCAGGTTGGAACTAAGGGAAAGAGTTCCTAAGAGAAGGGACAGGAAGTGAATGCAAGAAAGCAAGGTGGGGTAGCTACGTTGTACAGACAGTGAATGTGAAGGTGGGGTAGCTACATTGTACAGACAGTGAATAAGAAGGTGCCCCACCCCCATTCTTGACCATCTATCTCTTTATCTCTTGCTCCTACTGGCTCTGTACTTCTCTCACACACACACACACACACAGAGACTCGCGGACACACATCCAAAGACACAGCCTCACAATTCCCCTCTCTCTTTGACTGTCTCCCCCATAATGGTCTCCAGATGTGGGGTGGGGGGGTGGGGGGTGGGGGCGACTGATTGTATGTCATCTGTGCGGGCGGAGAGAGAGAGACGCCCGTCCGAGGGGACGCTGTCAGGCCTGATGGAGTGGCCAGGGCCCGGGGCGAGGGGCGAGGAGGACAAGGGGCGAGGAGGGGTACAGGGCGGGGGGTCAGACTGATCTTAACATCTGGAATCACTTCAGGTCAGCCTGGCCTGGCCGTGAAAGGTGAGCCAGGGCGCCGTTGTGCCGGGGCAAACGTGCACCGCACCGATGGTGCCCAGTCAAATATGATCCCATGTAGACGCCGGAAAACCTCCACAGTAACCGATGCAGTGCAAAGCCTGCACAGCCCAACGGGAGTCAGACGGCTGCCTGAAAACAAGGCCTTTCTCATATCCACCGAGATGTATGGAGGAAAAGGTGCAGAAGAGCTTAGACCACACTGCTAACACGTCAAAGCCTAGCAGTTTTACGGCAGGATGTTCAGCGTCAAGTTAAGTCAACTTGTGTTTGTTTATGACAGGTAATGAAGGGCCTGTGAGTAGAAACACCCCTCTGTGACAGCCGCTAAGGCCGCTGGGCCCACAGCATTCGAGGGAGGATTTCCCTCCTCGTAAATCTTTGCTTTATAAAAATGTAATGTTTCAGTGTGTGGTGCTGGTGATCAACCGATTGGGAAAAGCTTGAGGTTTGGGGGAATGCTGCTATTTTGAACGAGAAGTCTGTCCTCCAATTATAAAACTTTTAATGGAAACTTATAAAACCCACTTTCTCTCCAAACGGGCAATGTACAATTGCTCAATAAAGTTTACTCTAAAGTTACTTTATTTTCGTATTATTTTAAGTGTTGACACTGGACGGATTTACATCCCGGTTTGACTATTTAAATACATCAAATAGTAAGTACATAAAGAAGGTTCCTATTTCCTAAGTCTCCCTACAAAAATACTAGTAAACAATAATTCCAAATATTTTAAAAATTTGTAAAAGCAACCACCACATCTTCTGACAAAATTAATCTTATTCATATATACCTTGTGGATGGAGAGTGCAGCTCTCTAAATTTCTACCCTGTGAGTCTGACACAGTGGCTTTGCTTGAAATGCATTTTATTAATATACATGATTATCTGTTACAAATAAAGGATATCATAAAAAGATTTGAAACTACTTTGTTGGATTTAGAAATAGCTACATTAGCCTTTCCTGAATAGCGTACCATTACATGAATCAAAAGTTGTCTAGAAATGTTTTGCTTGTCAGTGGTATAAATGAAAAGAAACGTGAAAACTAAAATGATTAAAAAGTATAAATGCTTGTAACCTCCCAATTTACATGGAATAGTCCTTGTTGTTTGTTGTTGGGTTGATCAGAAAGTTGCTCATCCCATTCTGGATTTATAATCCTATTGATTAGCACAATTATAAAAAGAGAGGAAATCCATTTCAAAAGTAGTCCATACAGGTATCTTCTCACCACAGCAACGTGGTCTAGAATGTGATTTAAACTATAGATCCGACACATTCTGAAGGTCAAGATTTTTCTCAGGGTCTGAGAGAACATCTCTCCATTGATATTTATGGCAATTACCCTTTCATTCAGTCGACACCAAATTGAATAAAAACAGTCAGTTGCTACTACAGCTTCCAGTCGAGGTCTCCAAGTCTTTGATTTCATTGGCAGGTACAGACATCGATAGTTCAGTGATGCTCAGGGCCGGAGAGAGGCGGCTCATGGAAACAGCCTCTTGGGTTTCCTCTGCATTTTGTTTTCTTTCTCATCAAATGCTTCAGCTACGCAGACAGTATATGAAGCGGGTCCATCGCTATAGCAACAGCACTTGGGAAAGAGAGGAGACTTCGAGCTAAAAGTCCATGAAGGGCGGTCAGAGGTTGAACATCCCTGTGGAGGTTAGGCTGGGGTCTGACTTGTCTGTCCGTATGGGACAGACGAGGGAGAGAAAGGGGGTGCCGTCTCTTGTCCCCCGGCCCCAGCCTGAGGCCTCTCCCCCCCCTCTCTCCTCAGTTGACCGTGGGCACCTGGTTCAAGCTGTACTCCTTGGCTTTAAGCCGTAAGTTGGCAATGCTGTTGGCCATGTTCATTCCCTGGGATGTATTGGGGTTGGAGCATGTGGGGGAGTAGGTTGCCATGGTACTGAAGAAGAGAATGGGGACAGAGGGCAGATGTCAGATAGAACTGTAACCAGGGGGCATTGAGCCAACATGGCACTGTGAGATTACTAGAATAACATAACATCAATATTCATATTACAGAACTCCTAATGAGGAAAAAACATCAAATTGTTCATGGCTGTGAACGTGAAGATATTTGGCAGTCTTTTATAAACTTGTTTTGTTTTCACTTACTCTTTCACTTAAATATCAAGACACTTCAAGCCAAAAACATAAGTATTAAGGAACCAAATGTAGTAAAAGTAAATAGTACTTGCTTTCTGAGGGCAGCATTTTCTGTGGCACTCGCATTGGCCCTCCCTCCGGCATTGGGTACCAGCTTAATAAGAATATATAAATGGTGTTTAAATGTGTGTTAGCACGACCACATTAGTGTGATATTAGTTACTTATTACTTCTGGTCATGTGATTATCCATTAGTCCATACAGCTGGGCCAGAAAGTGTTCCCGACTGAAGTAAAATTGGACAATAGAGCCTTTGGCTTTAGGGACCGTGTCAGACATTTTATACTGACTTTAAAAAGAGGGGATTACTGTAAATTACAACCAATGTAACCAGAGTCACAAAAAATCCTGCCCAGTGGAGTCTGCTGTCGCCCTAACATTCATTATTTGGTTTTGTATAGCAAAGAAAATCACAGGGGTCAACAGTGGATTTAATACGGTCTTCTTTCACATTATCACCTCATCGCAACAGACATTGAATCTTGCCCCCATACATGTAGAGGAGAATCAATAGAAACAGGAAAAATTATTATTGATCGTATTCTATAGATACAGAAATGTCTCTAAAAATTGGAACAGATCCTTATTGTGAATTGTCACCATGCCACAAAACAATTATCCATAACGTTTGGAACATATGAGTCTTGAATAGAAACAGCTAGTAACAGGGTGTGATTAACCAATGAAAACAGCTCATAGACAAAGCCAGTAACTGAACTAGAGAGAGGGGATGGGAGAGAAGAAAGTGGAGTTGGCCTGACCGAATGTGACCGACAATTTAACACTTTCTTAACATGACAGAAAATGAAACATGATTACCTAAACTGTACTATTGTTTTCAAAGCCATTAAGAGGTTCCTTGGAGCCAGGTGATCTGGAAATCTGGTGGGGTTTGTGTAAATATAAGGAGTATGTACAGGTGAGAGGAGGACATATGTAAGGGGAGGAAATGAAACAATAATATGGAGCAGTGGGGAGTTTTGGAAGGGAGGTGGGGTTAAAGGTTAGGGGGCGGTGGGTGGTGGGGCGTTCGGAAGGGAGAGGAAGTCAAAGGTTAGGGGTGGTGGGGTTTTAAGAAGTGAGATGTGGTGGCTACGTGGCCGGTGGGGGGGAGGGAATTTGGGGGGAGGAGGTGGTAGAGATATGACAAGAAGGAAACACATTGAGGTGGGAATGGGGGAGAGTGGTCGTACCTGTAGGGAGATGCACTGCCCCAGGACAGATAGTCGTTCGGGCGGGGCGCTGGGCGGGGTACGATGGGCTGCTCTACGGCCGTGATGTCACCGGAGTACGACTTGAGGAGAGAGGCATTCTTACTGGCCAACATGGCACGCTCGTTCCGACGAAACTTTGCCCTTCTATTCTGGAACCACACCTGGGGAGAAAAACTGAGTTAGGAAGGCACATTCTGATTCAAGAAATTCATCTGCAGCAGACCCTGGAATCTAAGCCACCTAATTGACCAAGACAATAATTGTAGTTGTACAAACAACTTTGCGGTGGAATGAGACTGAAAGTCCCTGAGTGCAGTGGAGAGAACTCCCTAGTGCTCTATTCTCCCTGGGGAGCCACCGCTTTAAGTAGAATAGCAAAACACTTGTTCTATATACTGTAGAACCTCTGTTTTACCTTCATGTCCTAATTTATTTCGGACATCCTTATTTTCTAACAATGTGATCATGTAAGCTCCCTACTGTTCTGAAAGACGCTCGTTCAGTAGAGGAAAACAGACATATCTCTTAGCACTGATTCATTCTGTCTTATCAACAGCTACACATTCTCACAGTGCTACAATACTCAACGGCAGACACACAAACATCGCCATACGCCTCCTTTATTATCAGATCAAGGGCCTGACTGGGGGTACTAATAATGTCTGAAATCCAATCCATTATTAAACGCTTTGGGAGCACTGAGGCTCTGGGAGGCACAATGTCCGCTTACGCAATGCCTCAGGAATGAGCCCAGAGTCTATTTTATCAAAGGATTTCTGCATCAAGATCTGGTATGCATTAATCACAGATGGGTTTGCTCTATTCTTCTTTCTCTTTTTCCCTTTCTTTCCCACTCTGCATCAATCGCTCTCCCTTCCTCTCCCTCTCCATTATTCCCTCGCTCACACATAACAAACTCTACTAGCAAGATCAAACTGAAATCATTAAAAAATGTATTATACATAACCCATGCCAATTTAGAGAACTTGCCTTTACAGACCGATTCATTTACATTTCATTTACATAAAGAGATAACACACAAGCCGCGCCTGGGGACCACCTTTCACCACCACCCTGGGGAGTCCATCATGATGACGAGATAACAACCGTGCGGATAGAATTACAGTCTGTTGACTAATGGGGGGCGGGGGGGGGGGTCAGGGGTTTAAGAAACCTCTGTTAAATGGCATACTAGTGTCCTACCTGCACCCGTGCCTCTGTAAGATTCACCCTTCGGGCCAGGTCCTCACGAACGAAGGCGTCGGGGTAGTGGGTCCTCTCAAACACTCTTTCCAGAGCCTGGAGTTGGCTGCTGTTGAACGTCGTTCGGTTCCTTCTCTGCTTCCTCTTTTTTTTCTCCTCCGCGTTCAGCTGCTCATCTACAACAACATTGTTCGGAAGAACAGTCGATACTGAGACCTGTTGTGCTCGCGCAGAACTAATTAGAATGTAAATATAGACGCTAACGTTAATTTCCGCTCGGTATCTGCTGCCTGTTCCCAATATGTTTAATGTCCTTCATTTGTTTATGAAATGAATTAGCATATACTTTCACAAGGAATAACCTACCACATTTCGATTCTGTTTGCTTTAAGTTGTCAAAACTCTAGTTTAGTAGTTTACAACGTGTGTGTTTTTATATCGGTGTAATGTATTGTAAATTACGTTTTCATTATGGAGGGACACTTTAATAAGTGTTAATTAGGCTAGAGATGTGTATGATATACGGAATACATAAACAGGTACACGCACATACAGACACACAGGCTTATAAGGGCCATACAGACATGTCATTGTGGGTGTCCACAGTACTATTTTCTATACTTGTGTCAACTCGACCAATTTATTCTCAACATCTCGTGTAATGAGGGTGAGATGACAAGATGTCCTCATCAGTCATCAGGTATATGACTAACATCTTCAATTACCTTAATGTGTTAAGAAAAGCCATAGTTTCTGTTGTTACAGTCAAATATGAAATAAAAGTAAACCTACACCACTCTTTTGGGGTAGTTACACAATTCGTCAAAACCATTCCCAGTAAATTCCCACAATACATTACGGCATTTTACAAATCCATTTCAGACGAAACCATAACGTAATAACTGCCAATATGTGTAAGATAAAGGTTTTAATGTACATTTGAATAATACCTGCATTTAAAAAAAAAATCCAGGAATATAAATACTAGGTATGTAAACAGACTTTAATACAAAAACAGATTGAGCGTCATAATTATGAAGATATTTCAAATAATATACTCGGTAAATAAAATATATAAAATACTTGTTTTTTGGAATGCAAAATACTATTAATTTATCAAAATTTAAATCCTGTGCTGTTGCACTGCACTCATTTCAATAAGATATTTCGTTAGAAATTGGCGAACAAAAAGGGGAAAGCAGTAGGCCAGATTATGTGAAATTATAGGATTTGCGTTTTTCATTGAGGTATTATTTCAGTTTTGTGTTGTATATTGCACTTGGGAAATTGGCTTCAGAAGTTACGTTATTATTTTGCAGGAAAATATGTACTTATTTTCACAACACAACGAATAATGAATGTACCTAAATGGACATTATACCTAATCCTCTACTACGTTATTTTATTATACGTTGTTTCTTCCTGCTAAAGAAATGAATTTACATATTTTTTTCAACGATCAAAAGTGTTCTTACTGACAATGTTAGAGATTATTTACTGGTGGCAGATTCACATTTTCAACTTAGAATTTAACGAATGGTTAAAAACACGCATCACGACCAAATCTTAGTACACCTATACTGTCAGCTGACCCCATGCATATTCGGTTAGGTTAAAGCTGATATGAATTTGATGGTTGTCTAATAATAGAGATAACATTGACGATGATTTAAGGCCTTCAAATTATTTAAATGATCCATTTCGTGTTTCTCCTTTTAAAATCACACATTTATTGTTTGCGTTTACTTATTTTAAACATTAAACAAAAATTCCACATGATTAAAATACGGAACATTCGTATTCTTGACAAGCATATCTAATCACATTTTGTAATTGTCATAGCCATTTCCAGATGACACTTCAGATAATTATGACAAATGTTATTTATAAATATTCTGAAGTTGTTTGACAAGCGAAATAACTGTGAATTAACGACGTCACATCGCGACTTCTATTACCCATGTTTCTCACACACCTCTTCTTGAGGTCCGATTTACCCGTAAAATAACAATAACACTCATTAAACCCTAACGTTTCTGTCAACCTCTCCAAATGACACTGGATATGAGGGCGTATCACCCGGAACCTGACAGGTTTATTTACTCTCTCAGCGGCATGGCATCCTGGGAAGAACCGCTGTGTTCTTTTGCTTTTAATGGGTTTATCCAAGTTCACTTCAGTCTTCTTTGTCGCCCTATTAAAAGTTTGAGGCTAACCAAAATACAGGCATTCCTGACATATCCAAGTAATCAAGGTAGTTGTTAAAGATCAAATGTTTTTATTACTTATTTTATAGTTTGACCATATAAAAAAGTTATATTTTGTTTACATGTTTTTAAAAATGTTTTTAGTGTAGCTGACATAAATGGTTTTACCAAGTCACTATTTATTTCCCACATCCGCGCAATAATTTCCACAGGTTAGCCTTAACGCAAGTAAATAAAAGTACTTTGCGGTACGCTTATGTCATAGTTGTCATAAATATATAGGACTAAACGGTATTTAAGATCTACCATAGCCTACTCTAGCCTACACTGGGACTATTGGCTCTCGAAATAGGCCCACATAAATTACACACGACGCACACAGAAATTGATTTATTCTCAAACCATGCAAATTATTCTGCTGATTATTAACAGCAACGTTTCATATATCCTACACAGAATCTGCATTGATATATACAAATATATTCAAATAACTTTTTAATGACATCATACAGTCTTGAGTGTGTAGCCTGCACTTAGTGTGCAACTTTTACTTACTCTCCTGCTGAGTGGTGTCGCTCCCACTGGTCAGTCCCGGGGATTCCAAAATATTCCTCCCCGTCTCACCCACGCTGTCGTCAGCCTGATTTCCAACCATTTCCCCGGCCTCTTCCAGGTCCAACAGGTGACTCACAGAGAAGTTCTTTTTGGCTTGAAGATTTTCCAGATTCGACGTAATCGGACTTTCCAAGCGATTTGAAATCGTTGCTTGCCTGTCCATTACATGCGCATAGCTAGAAGTCATGACGCAAATAGGATACAGTAGAAGAAAACAGCAAGCCAAATCAAGCCAAATTGATCCAAGAACGCAAGAACATGAGCAATGCGTCCAAACCAGTCGGATAAACTTTTCCAAGAAAAGCAACGTTGCAGAAATCCAAACAGTGGTGGTAAACCCAACTTCTACAGACAGCGGGGAAAAAATGTTTTCCTTGTTTTCCGCGATTACGAATCTCTACGCATCCGGTCCATCCATAAACAGGCACGTAAACAAGAAACATAGGTCGCCATATAAAATCACAGCGTCCAGCACCTGGGTTTTCAAAAAGTGCTCTTAAACAGTACTCAGCCACTACCCACTGCTGTTGACTCACGGTCGCAACTGACAGAGCTAAGCAGAAAGAACTGATGCCGAACAGATGCACTCGTGTGTGCGAAAAGCTGGCTCAGTTTAGCTAAAAGACGCTGGGGCTGGACGCAGCCGCCTTTCTTGGATCAGTTTTTCTCAGTGAGAATCAGCCGTCTCTCTTTCTTTGCCCCCCTCTCTCTCTCTCATACTCTCTCTCTCTCTGTTTCTCTCGCTCCGCACTTCAAACGAGGCTCACGCTGGCACGCTGCGGATGCTGCCTGCACGAGTAAATGAAACCCTGAGACCCCTAGGAGGGTAGATGGACCCTAATAGGAGCCCGTAATTACGTGGCGATGCCTTTGTGCTGTTTGACGTTTCACAGAACAGCTTACAACGCTCCTATCCTCTTTAAACTCTGCCCCCCCCCTTCAGCAGAAAACAGAACACCAACATAATCTCCACCGCATAGAACCCACTGATTAACTATTGTTAATGAATCTCTGACAAACTTAACCAAACCATTGGAACCAGCGACGTGGAGAGCCCCGCGAGCTCAAAACAGGAGGGACAATTATCACCTGATGATCCAGCCACGAGATTGTAACTGTGCTGGATTTAAACTGTCGGGGTTCTCGGCCCCAGACCAACCAAATTGTGACTGCACGGGATTCAACCGTGGCCTATAGTCTAATTTCCCTTAGACATGTGGACATTTAAATGATTTTGTAATAGCTATGTTTTGATAGATGCTTAAACAAATGGATATTGACAATACGTGTTCATGCCACGTGTAGCTATTGTAGCTACAATGGTAACAATTTAACATAATCCCAAACACAAAGCAATGGCAACCAATTAACATTGTTGTTATTTGCGTTCCCGCTGACACACAATTGGTTGACCTAACAACTAGAGCCATTTATAAGAAATATATAACTTTGGGTAAAACCAAATCCAATCCCCAGGCTTTCTAATAGACCATCTGTTATCTCACGTGTGTTACTTTGGGTTTAGTGCGCAACTCTGGACTTAAATTGGGTCTCATTTTATATGACTGGGGTCTTAACAGGAGGGCTAAGGCTGGGATGAAGCAATGAGGAATGGTGAAATGGAAGTAGTGAGTGGTGGGGGGGTCCATGTGTTTAGATGGCAGCTACTAGACTATAGGCTCCAAGCTGCCATAGACATCCCGTAGCTTCCAGACCCTGATCTGGGAAAAGAACACTTGATGCCATCAAAGACACGCGGATTGAATCCAGATGTGCTGCTTTCGTTTTTCCATGTATTTAATGAACGCACAGGGATAGAGTAGACTTTTCATATTCGTTTTCCCTTAAGAATCCATTTTCCTGCCTACACGTCCAAGGTGCCAGCATAAAAAGCCTCCCTAACCGTCTAGTTACATACTACACAAGTACTTTTTCAATGCAGGATAAGAAACGATAAAAAAGAAAACTATTCGTTTGTGTTTAACAAAATAATTAAAGTAGGGTAATTACAACGGTTGTAAATTAGATAGGTGTGAGTTAACCGTTTGTTGGCACCTCTAAGAAACCAGGTAACTACTACATTTAGGTTAATTGAACGTTTATGTATTTATCAGATAGATAGATTTATATATATGCATGCTTTTTTCGCGTTTTGACCTGCCTAAAAACAATTTAGCAAAGTAAACTCTTGTGAGAGAATAAAAACGAAATCAAGTGTTTATTTTTTTTAAGGAGCTACATCTTCTAGCCTAAAGTTCAAGGTCCCAATATTTGCATGTCGGATCCAGCAAAACTAGTGGGTTTGACAGAATTCCATATTTGAAATATTATGTTTGGTAGTAAATAGCCTATACCTCAAAAGCAGAGAAATTGTTGTCAGAGGAACCACATGCTCTTTCAGTAAAGGTACGACTTCGTGACAGCTATTGATACGTGTTGTCATTTTGAGCAACCAAAAGCAAAGATTAGTCCGGCGAAAACTAACACCAATTAACATTGAATATAATGGTGGACTTGCTAAAGCAAAATTAGGCCTAAGTAAAGGCATTGACATTTCTCCGTTATGTTTACATTTTTTTATATTTTTTGTTGTGCAATGGTTTGTTTTCCATTATTATCCATTATATCCAATGTATTTGAAGACTCAGTTTCAATAAGATAATTTGGTCACGCCACATAACGCTTTCTTTCCGATAGTTATCTTCCATCGGTTCAGTCGTTTCCTTCATATTACGTCCAGGTAAGGAATTCACTCTTTTATTAAAAGTGTAGCTGCAGGCACATGGAAAACGTATAATCTTATTGACGATTTTTTTGTAAGAAATAAAGACAATAAAACAGCTATATATAAGATACTGGCAGTGCTAAATCATATAAAAAAGTATATAAAAGTTATTCCACAATAAAACTAAGCAATTGTTTCGGTAACTGTTGTCAGGAATTATCTAAACGTAGTTGACTGAGTTTTAAAAAATATATAAATTACCAAATTGTTAGAAATGTGTGCATCAACTCACTGAGCATTTGTTTAAACAACAAATATGTATGTTCCAAATTGTATTTCCATGACACGAGACGCGTGAAATCGTTGCCCACAGAAAACAGCAACAGCCGTTACTGTCCTTATAATCAGAATCAGCGCGAGTGAATTAATTTCACACGCGCCGGGCATTGTAAACTAGGCGTGTTGTTTAATCTGGAGCAGATTGTTTTCTATGTCGAAACACCACACAGGCAGTTTACAATTAGTGATCTGAAGTCGTCTTGTTGGGTGCAGGAACAATGGAAGCAAGGAGAGAGTCAGTGTCGCATGTCCGTTCAGCCAGAAATCAGCCCAAATGGCAAAGATTTAAATAAAATTAGCCCACAAAATGACGCACCCGCAATACTAGCTGTAAACAGCTCTTTAAAAGTGCAACCAATTATCAACTCTTATTACCAAGAAACCTTCAGAATTGAATAGGTTTTATGCGTCAAACCGAATAAAAGGATCTTCATTAGAAAACGACAATGGTGATAATATACATTGTTACTTAAAAACATTTGTAAATTGTGGATTCTAATGCAGTAATCAGAACTTGTTTCCCGCGCGAGGGATTTGCATTTCAACAGGTATAACGATGAGAATTCCCTTGTCGCTGCAATCAGGGATGGAGAGGAGAGGGGGGTGGGGGCTGGAGGCAACACATGGTCGACGGTAAGGAGAGTCAACAAGGAGGCCATTTACTCTCAATTAGGGAAATAAAGGCGGACAGGGGCCAACGCACATACCCCAATCAGCACCAAGGGTCACTGGACAGCACTGCAGCCAGCCAGCCTGGCCGACCGAGACGCATGCTACCGCCTGAGATGAGAGAAAGCCTATAAACAAGGGCAAGGTAAACCTTTAGCTAGCCTTATACAAAACTGATTTAAAATAATGAAATAGAAACACATTCAATGAGTTTGCATAGAGGGAAATAGATAAACGCATTTACATAATAAAAATGTCAATTTCAAAAACAATTAAAACAATCCATGCAATTGTTATTTTATGCGTATCTACACAAATAAACATAGCCTATGCTGTGTTAAATTCCCTTGATACATTAAATACATCAGCCTATGTAAATGAAATAATTGTAATGAAAATACACTAATGTTTTAAAGAGAAAATTAATTTCAAATATGTCAATTTAGATACATGAGGTAAGGTCATTTCTGTGGTCGTTTTCAAGCGCTGTCTTATTGCTGTTTGCCCTTGCCTTCCAGCCTGACTAGCGACATTAAAATGTATAAATTCAATGTAGGGTAGATGTGTCACAGGCATATAATAGTTATCCATATGACTGCGGTTAACACACAGGAGTGCCAATATAGAAATATCATGCTGATAAAATATTACAGTACATTCCACACGTTGGCTTGCAATAAAAGCATTGCCGTGAAACGTTAAGTTTGATTCAACAAACACATATCAGTTGATTAATGTCAGTGGTTTTATTGATTGAAATTAAAATTCTATGCTCACTATTTGATATATCTATACACACAACACAAACTGATAGTGTACCAAGAAATATAAAAACAGCGTAAGTGTTGCGTTCAACAATATTTCATAAAAAACTAAAAAGCGGTCACCTTTGTTCCATGAGACTGAAATAATACACATTCTTAAACAAAAATATTTATGTAAAGGCTGTTGGTCTTGCGCCAACTATTTATTATGAATGCAAATTATATTAATTCAATTGATTTCTCTTAGCCCCCAGTGTCAAGGTCAAGAGACCGGAGATTTTCAGTAAAAGTTGATCTCAGGGTTTCTCTCAGTTGTCAGTTCTCAGGTTACACTGCCTTTCTTGACCTGTCTAGAGACGCTAGCGCCACATAAATCAAACAGAGCTCTAGAGAAGTCCGCTTCTTTCTGAACTTGCTGGGGCCTAACACCTCGCTAAGCCCATGGCTGATAGTCTATTCTATTTCGTGTTGTCGTCAAATTTTACCCGATAACCTATAAATCCTATCATATTTTGGAGAATTGGCCAATGCTGAAACTATCAAGCAAAACACCATACATGGAACTCAGTTAATACAGAGTAGGGCAGGTATGTTTTATATTAGTAATACCAGAAAAGTTATTCTCTGGTACGCATTCAGGCGCTATTAGCCTTGAAACAGCTATCAGTGACTAACCCATTGTTATTAAAACAAATGAGGAAAATGTAATTTTGGGCAGGATATCAAACGTATTAAAGCGATGACCTGTGAGGTGGCGGGGACATTCAGTGGTCACTCACTACTCGCCAACTAATTAAAAGACTGGGGTTTATGGTCTTTCTTTCAGACGGCCAGATGTGACAAAAGCGCTGTAAAATCTCAGAGCGGTTTACAGAACACTTACTGCCCTTTAAAATGACTTGAAAAAGCGCTGGTAGTCGCAACTATTCTCAGTAAATTCCTCCCCGGCGCACCAAGCTGAGGAATTTAACAGAACGCTTTAAGCCGTTCAGATATAAATGGCGAACATACAACGACGGGGCAACCAAAACAGAAAAAAATTAAATTATAATACTTAAATCACATGAACTCAACACAAAAGATGAATAACAAATGATTACGGTTAACATTTCATGCTTTTTATTTCTTATCCAGAATGTTTTCTTAAAAGAAAAACTAAAATACCCACCTGCTTTTAAATAAGGCTATTTTCATACAAAACTACAGATGGTGGAATAAAAATAAAAACAAATAAATGGTAAAAAAAAGTATCCTTTAGGAAATGATGAAACACAAAAAGGACATACACCCATATTTTACACAAAAAACAGCTACAAACAGCACACCACAAAACAAGCACGTCGGGAAGCTGTAGTCATATTTTCTTCGGTAGAGTGCCACTACAAAACAAATTCTGTTAGGCCATAACCGTACAGCAGTAACATGCTGAGCTGCCGTTTCCTCCCAAAGCATCCATACATTAGGAGATATCAGCTTACCATTCTGCAGGAAGGCTGATTGAGACCTACAAGTCTTTACCACGGAAACCCACTGTGACGGAGATAGACTAGGGCGAGTTTTGGAAATAGCAGCACTTCATTCTGTTATCCTAAGATATATTCATCTACAACATACAGACAGCAGATCTGAGACAGTGCTGCTTCACAAAACACATTATAAAAACCTGTACTTGCACAGAGGAACACTCAGGGGGAAAATTGTTAGCCACCTAATTTCAACTCCCCCATGAAAATAAAACGGTCTAATTCTAAAATGGCTTTAAATTTGACATTTGCTTTGTTACATGATCAAGAGAGACAGGGAGAACATTCACTTTGGCTGTAAAACCGCTTGTGCAAAAAGAAGAGCTTGAAGCAGAGCATGTGAGACAGCCACATGTATTGAGCTCAGAACAACAGTGATGACACACTAATGTTGACCGCTCCGCAACAAAGCCTCACATTCTCACGAAGCTAGTTCTCAGGCAAAGAAACCCCAAAGAATGTATCCTCAGTGGCAAAACAGCCATACAGATTCAATACAGAGATTTTACAGAAAGGACATTGTTACCATTTCATCAATGGACTCTAGTGTATGTATATATTAATGTTGGTATACAGGATAGTTTGACAAACTCGGATCAGTCCAGATGCTTTAAAGGGTGAAAGCAGCAACTGACGTAAAGTTATGGACTCACAGAACACTCCACCCCCGAGTCTCATGAAGCCGGAGCCTCGCTCTGACCCGCTAGGGGGTCGTCGAACAATTTGCTGTTCAGATCCCTCCCCTTTGGTTCTGTCACCGCGGGGCAGAGTGGTGAAAGTGTGTTACTGTCGGCCTCCCCCACCCCAGGCATGGGCCCTGTGTCTGGGGACTCCACAGACTTGCTCTCCTCAGGGACCTTAGTCGGTTCCTGGCTCTCAGGGGCCCTCTTCAGCTCCTCCCCCTTCTCTGGTTCCTCCTCGGCAGTCTCTAGGTGTAGTTGCTGTAGCAGCTCCTCCAGCTTGTGGGCTTTGCGGAGCTCGTTCTGCTGGATGATGGCACACAGGTGTTCGGTCAGTTGCTCTTTGATGTCCGTCTTCTTGTGAAGGTCCAGCTTGGCGGTGACGTACTCAACCTCAGCCTTCTCGTAACGCTTCCTGAATGGGTTGGGAGGGAATACAGACGGACAAGGAAATCAAATTAGTTGCTTTTCATTGCAATTCACATAATTTCAGGCGAAAGGGACGACACGTGTTGCGCGACAGTCGTTTAAGGCCTGGGTAGGGATTTCCATTAAAAGCAATGCAATTATGGACCTGCTGACCGCTGACAGGCAAAGGGGTGTTGTTCTAAGAGCTGGTCCACCGCATCCTAGGTCTCGATCCCAGCTCTGACTGGAAGTCATGGGAATGTTCAGAACGTTTAGCTTTCCTCAACTTTGTGCAGGCTCCTTTTGTCTTGTTTTGTTTGATGCTTGCTTTCCTGGCTTACGTCGCCAAAAGTGGACATTTGAGTCTTATTGAGTCTGGTTTTCTGTGTAAACATTGTGATGTTTTGAGAGAGTGCTCACAAAACCCTGTAGGGGGCAGTGTTTCCAGAGTTTGAAAAAAGGCCGCTAAATCTAATGTTCAAAGTCAAATTTTTGGTCGTCACACAAATAACAATGAATGAATTAACCAAACAAACAGACAAACATAACATACCGAAGCACTAATGACAAACATATCCAATTTAGTTTCTTGCTTTTAAAAAAAAGTACACATTAGTTGGATATTAGTGGCTCCTAACATCCACTGTAGGGAACTGGACAACTCAATGAGTGTCAATGATTGTAAATTCCCTCAATTCAATGTTCACCTTGCAGTGTTGTAGTCCATGCTGGCCTGCTCAATGACCCCTCTCAGGATGCCAATGTCATTTGACACCATGTTGTCCAGGGTCTGCAGCTCTTTCTGGATCCTCTTCAGCTTCACAGCTTCAGCATGCGTCTGCTTAGATCTGGGCTCACATGAAACAAAGTTGGTTGAGTCTGTGTAGGAACCAAAATCAGACATATTCTTATAGACCTGCCAGTTTGTGTCAGTGCAAAGCACATTTGGTATTGCCTTACTTCTCAGCGATGGTTTTGGTAAGCAGGGCTTTCTTGCGTTTATTCCTCTCTTCTATCATCTTCTGATCTCTCTGGAGAAGCTCAAAGCGAGTTGTCTCTCGCCTATAACAGTGAAGGGTGAAAAGGCCATTACACACTTTTACATTTACTCAACACATTATGACAATTCAAAGAAAGACCAACATGCACTGTAATGAAGATTATATAAAAGTCATTCTCTGTATAGGACATACAACATGTACAAATTGAGGTACTAACTACGTTCTGGGTAGCATGATGCCTTTCGGTGGTGGGATTCTGGGAAACACTTATTTTGAAGCGCACCTTGGACACATTGGATTATTACGCGCACCTGTTTTCACTTGGTGATTTCTGTGTGTATACATGTCTGATAACAAAATCCGACTAACTTACCTGAGTTGATAGTTAATTTTACAAAAAGCTTTTTAAGTTAATTAGCAGCGGGCTAACATCATATTAGGTAGTCATGTTATTGAGACAATTGCTAAGTGATATAATATAAAAAATGTTTTATGTCAAGGGCCTATACAAGGAAAGCATTGAGGGCAGAGAGATAATAGAAACATAATAATTAGTAAAAACAAAGTCAGTAAAAGACTTGAGGTATATTCTATTCAAAGAAACACAGTAAAATATCACAAAATGTATGAACCACAGAAGAAGACACATTCCTATATATTACCCATGATGGAGTCTGCAAGGGAATTAACACTGTTGAAGGCACCCTCCATTGTAATATTGTCAAGTGGATAGGACGTCATCCTTCCTGATGACTCTGGTCGAAATGACTCCAACTTGGTTTAATGAACAATCTGCAAATAAAGTTGTATATCTCAACCAGCAGACCAAGTCATCAAGAAAGATAAAGTTAAAGGACCAACCGCTGGACAACATTCAAATGGTGGATTCCTCCAATTGTGATATGAATGCTTCAATTGGCTTTTGGTCACAACAGGGCTCTAACCGTCTCTACAGTCACAACAATATATGCACCCTCCTATTCCATGGGGCATTGATAAGTGTTTATGGATAAAGTCACCCACACAATCACATAAATATTGTCAATGTGACTTAAATCATTGCTTCGCCAGCTGCTTTTGTGTTTATAAAATGCCACCTCAGTCTTTTGCAAAAAAGTTAAGCTCTCTTTCAACATCATACTTCCAAGAAGAACTGGCCAAATCCTCCAAATATTGAACATTAAATAGTTTTTAGACATGTTTTAAGTATAAAAAAAGACATAAAAAAGACATTGAGAGTGTTCCGTCCTATTTTATATGTCAAGTCAAAAGCTGTCACTATCCTAATGCATTCAATCCATAAAGTACAGGCAATTATCATTCTGCCTAAAATACATTTGCTGATCACCACAACAGACTACCATTTAATGTCAATATTGTTACATTTCAGATGGTGTGCTCCACTTTTAAGATCGTCAATGACTAGGCCTGTCGTTTAAGTACCATTATGTTTCAAAAAAGTAGGAAAGTTGAGCCTTTATGGTGTAGTGTGGCTGGTGCTGATGACATGATGACGCTGCCATATGCAAATAACCCAAATCTCATAATCGTACAGGAGGTCCAGAAAAAACTCTGGAAGGTGGAATTGTGGTGTGGACAGAGCGTCTTTATGATGGTCCATTTAAGACTTATCATGACAGCCACTTCAAAAATTAGCCCAAATATGCTAGCACAGCAGTTGTGACAACACACTGTAATATGTAACTTAGTTAGCAGAGCATAGTGCTCGCAATGCCAGGGTAATGTATATCACTCTGGAAAAGTGTCTGCTCAGGTTTATATTAGTTTCGAGAACATTACTGACATGGCAAGCCAATGATAACTATAACACAATGTTCTATAACTAATATATGATATTCAAAGACTTACTAACAATTCCACCTCTTGTTTTTCCAACTCCCTGGCAATCTGCGATCTGCCCTCTCCTGGAGCAGGTGCATGGTTGAGGTCAGGAGATTCTTTCTGTCTAGAATCCTCCACAACCTTCGTATGTGTGACAATGGAATGACTGACGGGCTGAATGGCAGCCTGGGTCAGAGGCTTAGTCAGCGGCGCCTGGGGCTTCGTGAGCTGCTGCTCGACTGGTAGCGTAGGCGAGTTGAGTCCACTTTTTTGTTGAGCGGCTAATTGGAGCGCTCTTTCTCGCTGCAATTGTTGTCGACTCCGGTTAGTAGGAGCCGGTTTCCGTCCACGACCTAAAGCTGCAGGCACTGCCTGTTCTGATTAATCAGAAGGAAAACAAGTATAAGTTGATACCGCTGTATTTCGTAAAAATCAATCGAATTTACAAATGAACTGAAATATGTGCAACTGCACCAACATATCCTATATGACTAGATGAAGCTATACTAGCTCGAAGTTGATGTTACCTTTCTGCTGCAACTTTCGTAACTCCTCTTCAGAAAACCCTGCCCATACTGACATTTTTAGATTTGAATAATAGGAATTTAGTGACCCGATATACTGGTTAGTTAATAAAATTAAACATTCAAGTGAACTATCTAAACTAAATTCCCAAAGTTTATCATTATTCAGAAAAGCATTTCTCTAAGCCGCCATTTGTGTGTACTGTTGCCACGTCAAAGACCCTAAGAAGGACCATTGGAGGGACGCTAGAATAACGCCTGTTTTTTGTTTTATTAATAAAGTTTATGTGACATTTAACTGTTTATATAATGTTAGTGTAATTTTACAAAACGTAGAAAGTAAAAAAATGAAATAATTAAATGAGCGCATTTTTTGTTTGTTTTAAATCATGAAGAAAAGTGAAACAAAGGCATATCCTTTGCATACTATTATGCTTAAGAGCCAGTTCGTTTATTAGCTCCAACAATTTATGGTTATTCTTTATAGGTATACTGAATTACCGACCCCCAATTGTAGACGATGTCATAGCAACCACATACATACTTAATCCAGTTATAACAATGTAGTCTAACCTATCGATTCAAAGTATTGTTTTGTAGAAAATGAAAATCCTTGGAAGTGTTTTTGAAATATCTGGGTTGATTTAAAATATTATTTAAAAAATAATGTTCACGCTTGGGTTACTACACAGATCCAATGTTTCACTGTATTCATCTCAAATATGTCAGTAGCCTGCTATTGTACTTAGATATAATTTATGACAATCATTCATTCACTGATGCAATTTTATGAAGTACGATTTCTGAATGACTATATCTATATGTAAACGAAAACCTGATTTCACAATACTCACAGGGGCGAAAATCTGATATCAACTTTGGAGGGGATATATGTTTACAACGATATATCGGGACGGACAAATCAGATTCACACACATGCACTGTACCCCACAGTACCTGCACGATGTGCCAGTGCTGAGGGGCGGTGGATTTAACTATTGTAAGGCAAAGGCTAAGGCGTCGAAATCTTTTAAAACATAAAAAAATATTCACAACATTCGGATGTTTTATATTAAAGTGTTTATTGGACTTTTATTAAAATAACTTAATTTACATATTAGATTTTTTTGTATCACATTTGATACATCAGGCATGTTAATCAATTGGTTGATCACAACAATTCTTTATCTTAGAAACAATAACAAATTATGTTAATTGCTTTTGGAACATTTGACTATGATGTTGTTTTCCTAATTTACTCTACAATCCCACGGGCCTCTCCCCATTTTCTTCCTCTCTTTTTCTTCTTCTTTAAATACCTGCTGTATCGTTTTTGATACATATATTTTCAACACGATTTTACTATAAAATATTGAATGAACATGAAATAATTATAGGTTGCTTCAACACAGTCAATATTCATATTAAAAAATTAGTAACACTATACATTTTATTTTTACCGTAGCTATTTCAAAATAACCACGATGTCCCAGACAAAAACGAACGAGTGACGTCGTGCCCGCGGACCTTTTGGAAAGTGCATTTAAACGCATGCTACTGCCTGCAGTATATTGAAAATCCACCAGATGGCAGAAGACAAGTATGGGATTGTAGGCCACAGGTTTTTCGCGAAAGTATCGCTCGTGTTAATGACCTAAATGACCCTGAAACGTATGTATAAAATATGATACAAATGGCGCTACAGAGCTAAGTGTCTATAGTCAACATAACTGACTGCATTTTTTATGTGTATTTAGTTACTGCAGGTAGAGCATCTAAAGATATTCCATTGGCCAAAATGTAAAGTAAATAACATCAGCATATTACTTGGAAATCTGTGCCCATGTGACAAAAACATCTTCTGAGGTACTGTATTGCCACTCCAAAATAATTGATGGGTGTGGAAGTGAAGTCATAGAGGCACAATAGCCTAAATTGTAAAATATAATTCAGAAGTTTAAGAATGCCATAAGAAGTAAACTGTAATGGCATACAAAAGAAAGTCCATCTGAGTTTTATTATCCTGACCAATATTCAATAAACAATGCTTTTAGGGTTGTTATAACTTTAGTAGTGCTGTAATGTGGTGTAGAATGAACAAGGAAATTAGCCTAGCCAGTTTAGCCAGGAAACCTGAGTGGCAATAGGTCAGCAATGCACCATCTGATGCAGGATCACATGTCTGATTGTATACCACAATTATGCAAAATCTGATAAAGCGAGAGACTTCAGGACGGTATACATCTGCAGCAGAAGGGAAAAGCCCCTTTGGTTCAGCCATTCCTAGTAACGACCAGTTGTTGCTCAATGGCGGCTTGTGTCAGGGCATGGCAGGATGAAACAGTCATAAACGTGGTTTCCTGATTACTGGAGTGTGTGCAGAGGGCGTCATTAGAAAGACGACCTCCAGGGACAACCTGGGGTTACAGTTGGGGAAACCCCCATCCCCTTTCAAGAGTTCAAAGATTCAGTGTCTGAGAACACGCTTGGTCATGGTACGAGAAATGTGCAGGCCACTCAAGTTCCTCATCACCAACCTTGTCGAACAATATCTCTATGAACATGTGCATTCCCCAAACTATGCAGTCTTGCTGGAACAGGAGAGGGCATTCCCCAAACTGTTGCCACAAAATTGCGAGCACCCAATTGTCTAAAATGTCTTTTTATACTGTAGGTCATTAAGATGACCCTTCACTGGAACTAAGGGGCCCCGTCCAAACCCTGGAACACAGCCCCAGGCCATTTTCCCTTCTCCACCAAATGTCACAGTAGGAACTATGCATTCTGGTAGGTAGCATTCTCTTGGCATCTGCCACATCCAGATTCGTCCATCAGACTGCCAGATTGTGAAGCGTGATTTATCATGTTTCCACAACTCAATATTCCAGTGGCAGCGTGCTTTATGCCACTCTAGTCAGCGCTTGGCATTGTGCATGTTAATGTAAGGCAACGTGCAGCTGAAACCTATTTCTGAAGCTCTCAACACTCAGTTCGTGTGCTGATGTTACTTCCAGAGGCAGTTTGGAACTCGGTGGTGAGTGATGCAACAGATGATGGAGAATTTATATGTGTTATGCGCTTCATCACTCTACGGCCCCACTTTGTTGCTGTCTACCGCTTTGTTGCTCTTAGACGCTTCCACTTCACAATTATGGCCCTTACAGATAAACTACTACTGGAGGACACCAAAAATTAGAAGAAAACTGCTTGGGCCCAGACACTAGACTGGTGGAAATCTGTCCTTTGGTCTGATTAGTCCAACCCAACGATTTTTGGTTGAAACTGCCGTGTCTTTGTGTTGTGAAGTGAAGTAACGGATGATCTCAGCATGTGTGGGTCCCACTGTGAAACATGTGAGAGAAGGTGTGATGGTGTGGGGGTGCTTTGTTGGTGTTGGTGACACTGTTATTGATTTATTTAGAATTCAAGGCTCACTCGAAAAGCATGGCTAACACAGCATTCGGCATACACACGCCATCCCATCTGGTTTTGGAACTATCATTTGTTTTTCTACAAGACAATGACCCAAAACAACTCCAGGCTGCGTAAGGGGTATTCAACCAAAAGGGAGACAAAGGGTGTCTACTGTGAAGAAGGTAGAATATCAATGAATAACACTTTCTTCATTACTGCATGATTTCATATCTTTTATTTCATTGCATGGATGTCTTCACCATTGTTTTACAATGTGGAAAAATGTACAATTAAAGAAATACCCTTGAATGAGTAGGTTGATTAAAAAAAGGGTGGAAAACATTTGTGCTAATCGTGCTTTAATAACTTGACAATGAATAGGTAAATGTTAATGTTAAATGTTGGAGTGTGAATGATTGTCATAACCAAGTGGAAGGAGATATAATAGAGATTTGACTGGTAGGGGTCGGGGGAGGGGCTGCGAGGGGTGAGTGCGTGGCCACGAGCCGCCCTGGCACTCACTGCCGCCCATAAATATGCACAGCCTTGCTTTTAGTCAAACAGGAAACAGCCCAAAAAATAAACAGCCAATCTAAAGGAACACATCTCAGAGATTCAGACGGCTCAGGAGAAATTGAGGATGATTGGGGGTCAAATCGTCCCCCGTACCTCGGAGGTGGAAGCGGAGGCGCGTCTAATTGCTGTTTAAAAAGCCCATATGTTTGGGGCTGCCCTGACCCCTCCGTCCCCCCTGCTCGGTCCAACTCCAGAACAGCCTCCCTGCTCCTGTTCTGAATTTGTTCTTTAATTTCCATCCCTGACCTCTCGTCCGGCCATCTGCAGTGAGTTTGGAGCACTAACCCCAGTTGACATCACACACACGGTGTCTTTTTATCTCTCTACTCCTCTTCCATTTTCAGTCTCTCTCACCTTGTCTGTCTCTCACTTTCTCCGCTTGTCTGTCACTCTCTCTCTCCCCTTGTCTGTCACTCACTATCTCCCCTTGTCTCTCACTCTCTCTCTATCCCCTTGTCTGTCTCTCACTATCTCCCCTTGTCTGTCACTCTCTCTCTCCCCTTGTCTGTCTCTCACTATCTCCCCTTGTCTGTCTCTCACTATCTTCCAGACCAATTCTGTAGGTTGCCCTCTTCACATTCTCCATTCCAACTGCCTTATCAGTTGGGCCTGCGCTGTTGGGCTGCGGTTTTACCAAAGTTGGTTCAGATATATTCCAATCCATTTAATTATACTGCGACATACCTTTATGTGGGTTTGGCTCGCCCAGGTAATCATTGTCAGTCCCAACGTCTTCCTTATGTGTCTCACATGTTGTGCCATGCACAAAACCAGGCCAAATGCCCTTAGAGAGTCTCCTTTCCACCCATCAGAACAGTGGACTGTGCTCAGAGGAGACCCACCTGTAGATAACAGAAACACAGTGAAACAATAGAGACCTGTCTATCTGTCTTACCTGCTTTCCCACTCCATTGTTTCCCCCAGCAGCCGTCCTCAGTACAGCCCTCTGTTCATACCAGGCTTTGGGCATTGTCTCAGCCCCAGCCTTCCGGCATTGTCTCAGCCCCAGCCTTCCGGCATTGTCTCCGCCCCAGCCTTCGGCGTTGTCTCAGCCCCAGCCTTCCGGCATTGTCTCTCCCCAGCCTTCCGGCATTGTTTCAGCCCCAGCATTCGGCGTTGTCTCAGCCCCAGCCTTCCTGCATTGTCTCAGCCCCAGCCTTCTGCGTTGTCTCAGCCCCAGCCTTCCGGCATTGTCTCAGCCCCAGCCTTCGGCGTTGTCCTAGCCCCAGCCTTCCGGCATTGTCTCAGCCCCAGCCTTCGGCGTTGTCTCAGCCCCAGCCTTTGGCTTTGTCTCAGCCCCAGCCTTCGGCGTTGTCTCAGCCCCAGCCTTCC
>JACXGK010004524.1:0-30229 GCA_016801125.1 Novumbra hubbsi
CAACAAACAATAAACCACACCGGGTGTGGTGAAAACCTAACCTAAGTAGGCTCCCCAATCAGAGTCAACTGAATGCAGCTGCTCTGACTGGGGAGCCCACAATGGCATGGAGATGGCTAGAGGCCTCTCCATGTGCCATGCCCTGAATGGGAGCCCCAAAGCATAGAGATGGCTAGGGGCCCGCATCCAGGACATGACATGAGCCAATACTTTTGTCACTAGCTTGGTAGATTACTGGTATTTATTTTATTACTCATTGCAGGTGAGTTTTACCCTTTAAGTCACTTCAAACTTGTGCACCCCAATCCATGACTGACATGTACCCCAGTATGAGCTCTGGCTCTGGTCTAACAATATCAAATCCTGTAAGGCAGCGTTTAGTTTTTATGACACCAGCATCTGCATTCAAAAATGTTTGAACGTACCTTGTCAATTTTGAGTTCCCCCAGGTTCCTTTTAGATTTCTTCGTAACCTACTATGTCTAATGGACTGAAGTAAATCGAGTCTCATAAATTCCATATTGTAAAGTAGTTTGGAGGTGGTCAATAACTTCAGGGTAACTTAACCTTTTGCAGGGTGAATTAAATTGTAGTAAATTATTTCTATTGAAATACAGTATATGATCAAAAGTATTAGGCCACATCTGTTAATAATTAAATTCTGGTGTTTCATTCAGTCTCATTGTCACAGGGGAATAAAATCAAGCACCTAGCCATGCAGTCTGCCTTTACAAACATTTGTAAAAGAATGAGTCATTCTAAAGAGTTCATTGCATTTGAGCGTGGTTCTGTTATGGTTCTCTATCATAAATGTGGCGCACCTCATCTCAACCCATAAGTATCTGAAAATGTATACAGCAAAGTAATCAAGCATCTTGAGTCTTATTTGATACTGTACCTGGGAAAAAGTAGCATAACGTAAAAAAGACCTACATTTTCAGAGTAGCTTTCCCAACCCTGGTCAGTACTGTAGCGTAATCCTGCACTATACAGGGCAATAAAACATAATGCAATTGAAAGTAAGGCATATGGGTAAAACTACATCCAAAATGTGTGTAGAGCTTTTATGAACCTATTCAGGATAGATCAGAATAAATACATCATATCCATCAAACCACATTTCTGTATAGTATACAGACCATGGACCCATGATGTCATTCTGTTACCAGGTGTTTATCTGCTTCCTTTGATAACCTGTGTTTAATAGTGATGTGGTCACGTACTATAAAAGGTTATTTGGTTATGAAACATTTACCTATGTCCTTGTCTTATTTATTTCTTAACACATCATGTTGAAAATACGTTGTCAGATATGTCTCTGTTAAAGTTGCATTGTTTGTTTAACTTCATACTTTTTATTTTTGTTCGGCATAGATTTAAAAAGGACAAATCGGAGTCTCAGTTTCATTCACCATGTCATTTCCTCCTACATTTTACAACTCTTTTCTTTCTTGTTCAATTAAATTTATTGTATATTTAACCCACTCTGTATGAGGCCATAACTATACATTTGGATTAATAGCATGTTTGGTGAATAGACATAAATGAAAAACTATTAGAGAAATGTTTCCTCTCAAGTCAATGTATAATTATTTTCACGCTGTGGGTTATTTAATTCTCTTTCTTTTCCTGGTTTCATAGCTGATCACCAATACGTGTTCATGCACACTCAACGCAAGTGTGCATGTGTAATATTTAATCAGTTGTATTGTCTCCTTTCATTTTGAATTTAAAACCAGAAATACATTTAAAACCATATTCTCCAAAAGGTCCCTCATCCCAACCACCTCATGCCCCTCCAATAGGTCCCTCATCCCAACGACCTCATGCCCCTCTAATAGGTCCCTCATCCCAACCACCTCATGCCCCTCTAATAGGTCCCTCATCCCAACCACCTCATGCCCTTCTAATAGGTCCCTCATCCCAACCACCTCATGCCCCTCCAATAGGTCCCTCATCCCAACCACCTCATGCCCCTCCAATAGGTCCCTCATCCCAACCACCTCATGCCCCTCTAATAGGTCCCTCATCCCAACCACCTCATGCCCTTCTAATAGGTCCCTCATCCCAACCACCTCATGCCTCTCCAATAGGTCCCTCATCCCAACCACCTCATGCCCCTCAAATAGGTCCCTCATCCCAACCACCTCATGCCCCTGCCAGTCGCACAACAGTGAGGAGGCATTTATATTGAAGCACTGTAGACACCAGTGCTTTTCACATTTGGTGGAGTGAGAAGAAAGCCTCCTGAGATGTGTTTACCCCTCGAACCCTAACCATCACCTGGACACACAGAATCATCCCAGGGTGGTGGTCACACGCGCTGCTATTGATTTGTTCTTCTGTGATCCAGATCCTGACCAGCCTGCAGACATGCGTGTACACACTCACACACACACATACACACAAACACACACTGCCCTGTGCTATGTGACAAACACTCAGCACATACCATGTGGAGCTTAAAAAACCTGGACTGAATCGATTTTAACCTTTCCTCCCATTTCAACCTCTCCTTTCCTCACATTTTAACCTCTCCTTCCCTCACATTTAACCTCTCCTTCCCCTTACATTTTAACCTCTCCTTTCCTCACATTTTAACCTCTCCTTCCCTCACATTTTAACCTCCCCTTACATTTCCCATCTGCACGCACAGAGAAACAACCGAAAGGTAGCGGGTGATGAAAATGAGAGAAAATATGAGTCAAAATGAGTGATTCCTTGTTTTGGGAGCTAGGGTGCTTTGCTCCTTTGTTGCTGGTAGGAGGGTGGAAGCAGCCTGCCGTTCTAGATATCAGTGTGTGTGTGAAAGAAACCCACGCAACGCATGAAAACACTTGTGGATGAAGTAGAAAAATAAGTTTAGACTACCATAGAAGTCTCAGTATATGTCCTCTAATACTATTAGGTGCAGTTTGGTCACTTGAGACGCTGTGAAAAAACATATTTATGAATTACCCTGAAATGCCGCCCGAGATTCAATCCGTATCAAATTTTTCTTATGCCATAAATATATGCCAAAACGCCTGTCATACTTGACATATAATGCAAAATTGTTGAAATGAATAACTGAAGGTTTGATGCTGTTGACATACTCAATGAACAATTTGTTCCAATCAACTGGTTTGGGGTAAAGCCCAGGACCTGTTAAGCACTAAACACACCATCCATCTTATAGTCTGTTCACAATCAGTCAGCATTTTAAAAATATTTACACTCAGTCAGCATTTTCATTCGTTTTTTACAACCAGGTCGAATTGTGAAACCGATTTAAAGTTCTTAAAAGCCAGCATGTTTGTATCATTTTATAGAGCATGCATGCTTGGTTTTAAAGTTGCATAGCCAAATCCTCAGAGTCATTCTTTTTTTAAAGTCCTCGTGCAATTAACCAGCAATGTTTTCGCGCATGTTCAATTGGTTACACTTTTCTTTCATCATTCAGCTAACAGAGGAGCCATCCTCATCAGATTAAAAATATCTGTTCGTCTCACACATAACCTCTGGCGTGTGCCGTGAGCATAGCGAGTTGCAGCTGTCCAAGCATGAAATGACAGATGCCTGGATTATGAGGAGCACTGTGTTTTATGTCAGGTCTTATTTTGTGAGAGCCGTAGAGCACGAACCCCCAGGAGAGCCGTAGAGCACTTACCCTCAGGAGAGCCGTAGAGCACGAACCCTCAGGAGAGCCGTAGAGCACGTACCCTCAGGAGAGCCGTAGAGCACAAACCCCCAGTAGAGTCGTAGAGCTCGAACCGTCAGAAGATCCATAGAGCATGAACCCTCAGGAGAGTCATAGAGCACAAACCCTCAGGAGAGCCGAACCTGCAGGAGCGAGTCACAATTTTGATGTTTGCAGAGAACGACCGGGTGTCATCCAGGTTTTCCATCTTGTTTTGCGAGGCCACTACGAGCTTGCTGGATTCAGGGGCCCGTCTTGAAGCCCGACTGGTTCAGCATCTCGGCTCCTGACAGAAAGTCACAGGAGAATCGCTCAGAGGAATCATGCTCTCAAGTTCTGGAAACCGATGCCTGAAGTGACAGTGTTTGGAGTTTTGGATGTCAGAGGGATACATTGCGCTTGCTAGAGAGGGATGGCAGCCTGTTGTTAAGTGTTGATGAGGGAAAGGAGAATGTCCCTAGAGATGATCTGGAAGAGGGGGTGTACTTAGTTCCTTTCACCTATTTTACCTGGGAAACTGATTTACAGTGAGAACCTGGCCAAAGACAACACTTGTTTACTAAATAATATGCCTGGTCCAATAGAATGGACAAAAGCCCAATGTATTACACAATATGCGGATGGGGATGATATATTGATCCAACATCACCCTGCCCCCCGGGCTAAAAGCGGGTTCATGCATTGACGGGTTCTTTGTGTGAGTGGGACCAGTGGACTCAATAGATTTTGTAAATTAGTAAACCATGACAACCAGTCCAATCGCACCCTATCATCACGTGACAACCAATCCACGGCCTGTCCTCAGGGACCGGCCATCAATCAATGCCCCAAAATAATTCTTAACTTAATTTAATAATTTAAATATTCTGGGTGCGATTGTGTATTATAGTATAGTATTTCCAACCACACTTAGTTCAGACTGAAATGTTATTTTCCCACCTAGGGGGCTAATTGATTATATTCAAATTGGAATTGAAAGCCCTGTGCAGATGATACCACTACTCTGGCTAGGACTACAATTCCCTGTTTTTGTAGTCCTTCACTGTTAGAGAACCCCATACTCCATTTTCATTGTCAGCTGCAATTGAGCAAATGTTGGTGATAATATTATAATGTCGGTGATAATATTATAATGTTGGTGATGATATTAGAATTTTGATGATAATATTATAATGTTTCTGATAATATTAGTTGGGCGAGCAAAAGGATGGCATCATGCCAGGCTTCCTAGAGTGGGCAAATTACCCCCCCCCCCCCCGATGGCAGGAGATAGGCCCTCCGCTCATTATGGGTTGGCATCGCCTTGACAACCCAGCAGCACATGAGGACTACTGACCTTGCCGACGGGAGCTCCGCTCTAAACACTAATTAGGAGGACTTTGGGGGGATCGGGGGAGGAAAGGAGAGAGAGAGAGAGTGAGAGAGTGAGAGAAGAAAAGGGGTGTCGGGGTGAGGTTGAGAACGAGGGAGAGAAAGTGGGTGCGAGGGGGAGTAGTAGAGGGGAGGGCGATAGGTGGGGGGGGTGTAAACACACTGGGTCGGGTGCTCCATCATGGCACACATGAGTGGTCTGACAGCTGACAGGAGTGGACTCCGCTACTTTAGAGGGAGCGTGTATAAATGGTACCTCTCTGGCAGCGGTGTGAGGGCAGCTGCTGGGCTGGGCTCCGGCAAGCCAAACCGCCGGTCAAGACTCTCCTTGCCGCTGGGGCCGCTCGTTCGGCTGGGCTCGGACAGATGTGGCGGGAGCGGTGTGTGTGTGTGTGTGCGAGAGAGAGAGAGTGTGTCGTTGGCAGGGGAACGCAGCCTTCGGTGGGTCGGGATCTGGGCTGCGGGGCTCTGCAAACACACCACATCTGTTCTACTGTCTCGGACAGTCTTCCTGTTTCTCTCGGTCCTCCACCTCTTAACTCATCTGCAAATAACACCCTTCACGATCCCGCTAACTGCTCTCCATAGAGGCTTGCTTCGGATGCGCGCGTTTAACTATTCATACGGGAGTCTGTATTTTAGGTACTGACTGGATTTGACTGCGTGCTATCTTCAGGTGTACACGTATGTGGAGTTTGTAATTAAAGCCATGCTATTCCATAAGATCATTGTATTGGTTTGGGGTTAGCCGGCTATGCAATGCATGATGTAGACTGCAGAATGAAACCGATAGCGATGGCTTTTGCTAGCTGTTTTTTTTCTCCAGTTTTCATTGATCTGGAGAAGGCAACTTTTAGCATGGCTGGCAAAGCTTTTTGAAAAGTTTTCATTTTTTGTTTTTGGCTTTCTATCCTCAGATTAAAGCAATGGCCAGATCTCCTCAGTTCTCCCGAAAGGACCTTAAGCTTTCATTGAGGGGGCAACCTTTTACACAATAGTCCTTTTCTCTCCCATAGCAAACAGTATAAATAGTTAAGTTGTGGATAAATATTAATAGAGCTACATCAGGTTTCGACATGAATATTTCATATTCTCCATGAAATGTGAAACATCCAGTCAGTGCTAAAGCGTTTGTGTGAATGTTACGTCAGACGCTTCGTTTGGGTGAGGCTTACACAAACAACACACCATTAATGTCATTGCCTATGTATACGTGTGACGGAAAACGCATGTACCTGTGTTGGCTGAGCCTTATGTACAAGTCAACATCATGAAAAAGAAAGTGTAACCAGGCTAGAAATCTGGTCACGGTTGGTTGAAGTGTGCGCGTGTATTTTGTTCGTTTCGGATGCTTTACTCCGCTGTACATGACAATCTCTCACAGCGCATCTCCGTGAAGCATGCACAGAACATCGGAAACGTCCTTCTGCCAAGTGCTGAGCGAGCGCACACACCACACCCCTTCCTCGGCTCTTGGCAGAAAGAAACGGCGTCAAATGCGGAGCCCAGGGGTCAGAGTTCACCAGTCAAATTGTGCGCTAATGAATAAGAGAGAGAGATAAATAGAGAGAGAAAGAGAGAGAGAGAGTGTCCAAAATAGCAACCTAATCCATAGGTCTACCCATAACGCCCTGATTGAAAGGACCAAACTATACAGGGAATATATTTGCATTAAATACACATTTTGAAACCCAGCCAGAGGCTGAATGGAGCCAACCCTCCGGAATGGTGGATTGTGTTTGATGTTTAGTGGAAAGAATGAACCAGTGATCAATAGGAAGGACAAAGGGAAAGCAACACTTCCAGAGGGGAGGGGAAACGGCACGCTAGCTAATGGCTGCAATAGGTAGATATGTCCCCCAGCTGTATCTGAGGCGTTCTGTGCCTGCGGCTGGTCCGATAGAACTAATAATCCTAATACCGGACGGTGCCAGCTTTTGTTCTACTCTCTGGAAACGGAACAACATGGAGGCAGGAACAGTAAAAGAGTATAATGATTCAGGGTGGTTTATATTCAGATCATTCAGACACACCCAGCATGAGGTCAGAGAGTCGGTTTAAACAAATCAAAACGCGGGTAAAGAGGCTTCCCGGGCTGGGATACAATAGCCGGGTAAAATGCCAATTTCTCATGGTTACATACAGACAGTGGCATGCGGTCCCCATGTCCATGTCTCCACCTGACGGATGTTGTAGACGTTAAACTGACCAGGAGGGCGTCTTCTTCCACCCTCCGTCGGTCTGATATTCTAACTTCTTCAAAACAAAATTTACCCCGGTCCCCTAGTGAGTAACCCGGGTGATGCCCTCTCCGCTCCGATTCAGATTGGAGAACAAAGCCAGGCCATGTTGATATTGATGTAACGTCCCGAACGTATCAGTCGTAATGCCGTCATACCTCTTCTACGTGTTGATCCGCTTCAAACGGACGTGGATGTGCTCGTGGAACGGGCTGGAGGCCCTGGATGGTGGGGAGGGCTGTGCCTCGACAGGCCGCGTGGATGTAATGGATGGGCTTGGACGAACCGTGGTGATGAGTAACTCTGCATGGGACGGAAGCCTTCTCCTGATCCTGTTCCCTAGGCTCGCTCTTTTCTCTTTCGGTCTCATCTCTCTTGCCCTCGCGTCTGCTTTCGCCTCCGACCCTTTCCACCTATCAGAATGGGCTAAACAGGGCACGCATGCGTATGTTTAAAGGATTCCGACGATGTAATACCTCTCTGCAACAGCCCCGCGTTTCATCAAGCCACTGTCTCTTGGACTCTCTTGGACTTTAAGACCGTTTCAAGTTCCATTGTCTGTCTAATCATGATTTTGACGGTGGGCCAGCAAATGGTAATCAGTGGGCGTTTCCAGATCTGAACATTATGCAGCTTGTTTGTATTCAAATGAAGCCGTCATCCAGTGGTGTAATCAATACTGTGGAGAGGCTGTTTTATCACAGACTGTTCTGATTGATTCACACAATCCCACAACCCTTATCAAGCCAGTTAGACATTAATCACAAAGTCTCTCTCACTCTTTCACTCTCACTCTCTTAGCAGAGGTTGTTTCTTAAACGTTGTCGATTTGGATTTCACTCGGGGAATGGGATTTGATGCAAAGAAATGTCATTAATAGAACATTAGTCTTGAATCTATGTTTTTTTCCCAAACCAGTAGGCAACTTTTTTGTGGGTTGCTGTTTAAAAAAAACTCAGAGATGTGTGGGGTGGCACATTGGGCTATTCTAACTTTAAATGGCTATTTTGCACTTTAAAAATATGGAAAAATACTGCTTGGTTACTGTATGAGGCATTACAAATGAAAGCTGTGAAAGAAGAAAAACAACCATCATTTCTTAATAACTTTGTTGATTGGAAGATACATTTTATAAAGATGATTATCAAAACAACAATGTAATGAATGCACTAATGTGATTAGGTTTGCTGTGGCTTTATCTCCAAAGCTTGAAGGTAAAAAGATCCCAACAGGTGAATAATATTCCCAATTCCATCAAGTGGTGTTGTGACAGGTCTATCAATAATGCAGTCACCCCACTGACTTTCCCTAACACTGAGGTGCTCAGTTAATCAAATGAATGCTAGGGGAGGAAACATTTACGTTTTTACCTTTATCCCAATTTGCTCTGCTAAATGTAATGCCATTAAATTAACTATTACTTTTAGTGAACAACAACAAGCTCAATAACAACAACTATGATTGAATTAGATGAATAATTCAAGGTAAGAAAAAACTAATATCTCCACAGACATAGATTAAATAAACAGTATTTTGTTCGCTGCTTGACTTAACGCAACTTGGTTTGTATGCATAACTGATCCATTAAATGTACCACAGGGAGAAAGCATCTGGTGTGATATTCTGACTGCTGACATTACAGGATCCCCCTAGCAGAGACTCGGGGAACATTTGCCCCTACACAACCTCGACCTGAACTGGAGAGGGACCACCAATGGGTTGTGCAGAAAATCTCACTTAAATAAAATACTATTCCTGTAGAAACAACAAGATTCTGAATGAAGACAACCGGCTTATGGAGAACAGTTCAATATCCCCAACTACATGCTGCAGTTTGACCCCCCATCCCAGCCTGCTATTGGTGCATCAACCCCCCCATCCCAGCCTGCTATTGGTGCATCAACCCCCCCATCCCAGCCTGCTATTGGTGCATCAACCCCCCCATCCCAGCCTGCTATTGGTGCATCAAGCCCCCCATCCCAGCCTGCTATTGGTGCCGCACACACACACACACACACACACACATAGCTCCACTGTCATCTTACAGGACAACCTCGCTCCTGCCTTGGCGACAGCACCCCAATCAGGAATTCTCTCTCCCTCTCTCCATCTCTCTTTCTTTCTCTCTCTGTTGCTTTCTGTGTCTATTTGATGTTGCCAATGTGCACCAGAACAGCCAGTGGATGCCCCAGGGAGGACACTACCCAGCTGATGACTCCCAACCTCCCCAGAGTTTCGCTCGGGGGAGGAGCCACCTCCATTTGGTCGGCCATGACACCACCACTGTTGAACCTACCCCTGGCAGTCCCAGGTACCATTCCTCTGGAGGGCCAACCCCCATACTCTCCATGAGGAGTGGGAGCCATGCCAACACCCACTGCAGGGAGACCAGTAACCAGACTAGTAACTTGGTGTGTTGGAAGAAGTAAACCAGCGATTTTGGCGTTGTCAGAAAGAGAAACATTTCACACCACTGTGGCCCTATTCAACCACATGAAGCGTTTCTTAGACCAGAGGATAACCGGCCCTTTTATCGTCTCTTTCCACAGGAAAGGGGGACTCCAGAACAACCTCCTTCTTACCTTAAGTATCATTCCGAAACAGTTGACCGATCCGTCATCATGTAAGCAGGGCCCCGCTACACTATCGTCAGCAAGCCACTCTCCTCCCCCAACTCCTCTTGCTCCTCTTAACGCACCATACTGCCCTGCGCAACTCCCCTAGCATGCAACGGAGAGGGAGAGAATGAAGGAGAGAGAAATAGAAAGCAAGAAAATGATTGATTACATGCGCGGTACGTGGAGCCAGTGCAGAAATCTCTGTTGAATTGGGAAACGTAAAGATTGATGGAGGGGGTTCCGCATCTTGTCAGCCTATAAACACGGTGGGCATTCCAGGGCAGGCCATTTCTCTCACAGTTATACTTTAACACCTTTCAACCATGCACACAAAGTGGAACTTTGATTGTGGAACATTTTAAGGAGCTATCCAAGCAAATGAATAACTCCTCATATGCAAAATCTCTTCCCAATTCTCTCTCTGAAACAGAAGAAAGGGTGTGTGTGTGTTTGAGAGAGTGATAGAGAGAGTGATGATGGTGAGAATAGAAGTGGAGAGCTTGTGTTGCCAGTCATGAGAGGTCTCTTATTGGTGTGGGAGGGCTTGTGGGGCTGATTGACATCAGCTTTCTTTGGATCAGACAGGGGAGAAACGGGTTCGACACAAAAGATAAGTGTTTGAGTGAGTATGTGTGTGTAGCTGAAATCAAAGACTCCCGTTGCATTGATTGTTCCAATCGTAACAAGGTCGCAGTGGTTGATGGATGATGATCTGCGGGATGAGAATGATCTAAATTAAACTGATTATTTTTTTGGCTACGAATAACAATATATTATTTATTCTGAGAATGTATTATGCATGCAGGTTAATGAAAAATAAAGGACGATCACAAGAGAATAGTGCTTGATGACGTTTTCAATTTCTCTGGACAGAAGTAGGCTGTGCTGTCAAGTCTGTCTAATACTTACTTATTAAAATACATGGACTAAATTATTTGTATTTTCTTCTCTAAAAATATAAATAGATGTTAAAGTAAAAATAATACAGGTGATGTCCTGGGACTAGACCTCCATACAGATGTACAGTAGACGGACAGTACGGTGGACGGACAGTACGGTGGACGGACAGTACGGTGGACGGACAGTACGGTGGACAGAACAGTACGGTGGACGGACAATACGGTGGACGGACAATACGGTGGACAGAACAGTACAGTGGACGGACAATACGATAGGCGGACAGTACGGTGGACAGAACAGTACGGTGGACGGACAGTACGGTGGACGGACAATACGGTAGGCGGACAGTACGGTGGACAGAACAGTACGGTGGACGGACAGTACGGTGGACGGACAATACGGTAGGCGGACAGTACGGTGGACGGACAGTATTGTAGGCGGACAGTACGGTGTACAGAACAGTACGGTGGACGGACAGTACGGTGGACGGACAATACGGTAGGCGGACAGTACGGTGGACGGACAGTACGGTGGACGGACAGTACGGTGGACGGACAGTACGGTGGACGGACAGGACGGTGGACAGAACAGTTCGACTTGTTTGATCAACTTGTTTGTGTAATGCTTGTTTCAACAGCCTGATAGTCTTCTGCTGAATTATTATGGAATACTGTCCCTTTTTAATGCTGGCCTTAAGGGGGAGCAATGAGGTGTAGAGAGGGAGAGGAAGATACCCAGACATCTAGAGGGCCAGCATTTCAGCTCCTACACCGGGTGACAGGCAAGGTGGAGAGATTTGGTCTGTTAGCACAACAATGACCTTCCATGTTCCACCGCGCAGGAACTTTATTTTCTTTGTTGGGGAGCAGGAAGTGAAATAACAAACCCTGGCTGAGAGTGGTGGATTAGGCAAGGCTATCACCATTTAGTCAATTGGCCTCGAAATCCTCTCACACAGTCAGGCGAATAGAAACGTAGCCAGAGCAGAAAGCTTTATCCATGGCTCTCCGCTGAGCAACTCTCGTTTACAGCTTCCTCAAGAATCCCGGTTTTGTCTAGATCTCTCTCATGCGTAATTATTTTCTAAACTACAATGAAAGAGGGCTGTAATGTTTTCAAATGTCACGATATTTATTTGAAGTTTAAGTGAAGGATTTGTTGACAGACGATAATCAATCCTTTTGATCCCTTAGTTGAATGCGGGCCCATTTTTACCAAGAGATTAATATAGTAGGGGGAGTCAGTAGTAGAAAATGTAGCCAAAGCAGAAGGAGACCATTTTGAATCTGTTTTCAAATGTTTGTTGACCATGCAGTAAGATCATAATTGTAGTAGGAATGCGCCCAACCTGGAACTTTGATGCAGCCATGCATTATATTATGTTAAACAATATATTGTAACATTTGCTGAAATACATTTTGCCTGCTAAATTTCAAAAGGAAAATTGTGTCCAGTGATAGCGTAATGTGCAGACGGGCCATCGAATCCTGAAAACTGTTGCAAAAAAGTTGCTTTTATGAAATTGGCTTCAAGCTGAAAATGGAGATGTGAAATTACATTTATTTCCAACTTTATTGCTCTTCTATTTTTTTTTATCCTGCTGCTCTCTCAATTATATCTACTTACATATTTTTTTTCACCTGTTTGGAAACCCTCAAAATTAACCCCAAAGTTTCTTGTTATTTGAAAAACGAATAAATAGGGTTTCTTTAAAGAATCCCTTAAAGATCCTCCAAACATTTCGTTTTAAAATATGCTGTTGGTTCACTGTGGGTTACTGAAACATATTGTTTTGGTTTCTACAGGTAAAGCTGTCTAATATTTTCAGAAGTAGGCATTTTCTTTCAAATCTTTAGCCTATGTTTTTCCTGTGATTGTTTTATGCATTTCGTAAAAGAGCAGTTCCAATTCAAATCAGGACTGGCAACCATGAGATTACCAGTCAAATTGTTTCCACACCCCTCCTAGGGGCTGTTACATTTGACTTGCATGCAGCACAAATGTAAAACTTTCCAATACTAGGTTGCAGTATAAAATATGGTATATATGTTTTCCTCTCTTGGGCCACATACAGATCTTCAAAAAAGTATATAGTGTTTTGAGTCCAGTTTTATTCAATCTGTTCATGAAAATCTCAAAATATTTTCAACCCTTTTCTTTCCTTTTATTTATATTTATATATATATATATATATACATCTTTTATCAGTGTGTCTCACTCACATATTTTATTTCTTTGTTCCATTCCTCTTTCAATCTAGTTTTTCCAAGGCCAACATTTTTCATACTTGGAAATCCTGTAGCGGATCAGAGTTCAATATACCAAAAATGATTTAGGCGTATCTGCTTTAACATAGTAATTACTTCAAACTGTCCCTCTATTTAACAAATTCTGGGCCAAATAAAAAATGAACTGAAACAAAAGTAACATCTGTGTCTCTCCAAACAGCAAAACATTGAATGTTTGCCAGTCTGCAGGAAAAACAACAAAATGCCCCCCAAAATTCATCATTTATTCTGGACCTTATGGGACTAACAGGCATATGTTGCCATAACATTTTTAATTGGGACCTTCTGTTCAGTCACTTTCAAATATGTTTCAAGTATGTTTCTAATGTACGGTTCACTGGAAGCATTGTGGGACGTATTGTAAACAGAAAACGGGCGTGTTGAGTGTTTGCTTGGGCGTAAAGAATAAGAGGTTGAGTATTGAGGAATGTTCAGTTAGTTCTATGTCTATGACCATGAGATGACTTGTTTGGTACACAAATACCAAGGTCATTCACAGTAACCTTTCTACACATTAGACAAGGTCTACATACATCATTATATGTTTATTTGGGAGAGAAGCGTTCATCTAAAACCTTGATCATCATCTCACCACAATTTTATTCTTCTAAATCCACTGGGATTTTTTTATCTTTTTCTCTCTCTGACAATAAAACGGGGAACAAATGCATTTACTCGTGGCCATTTGTTTGGCTGTAGACCTTGGGGCTGGTAATGAGGGCCGTATGATCCATTAGGAGAGACGAATGTAGGGAGTCTTCAAATTAAATGACAGAAAGCTGCGTCTCTATCAGCGTCTCTAACATCTCTTTCAGATCCACTTTAAAATGTTTAAAATGAATTCTCAAGGTCTCTCTGACCTTCCATTCTATTTCAAATGGCATGTATGTGTTTGTACTTTCGCCCTCCCCCCGTGTGTGTGTGTGTATGGCTGGGTCCCCCTAACAGATTTTTTCGTGGGCCCCCTAGTTGACAAGGACACTAAACTACTGCTTACTATGATTATGCCTGTGGCCGGCTCTGTGTGTGTGTGTGTGTGTCGGGGACACCAATGGTTCTTTCTGAAATTGTGGGGAAAATGTGTCCAATCTGCTTTGGGGAATGAGAGGAAAAAAAGAGATGGAGGTCGAAAGGAAAACGGGGGAACAATTAGGCCATGGGGTGGTATTTGGATGACAACCAATTAAAGATGACAAGATTAGAGTGTGTGTGTGTGTGTGTGTGGCCACTGTGTTGTTGAAAAGACACACGTCACCCTCGTTACTTTCCCCCCTTTTTGTGTCCCATGAAACACTTGGTAATAGTGAATTATCCTGGAGGGAAAGAGGGACTAATTCACGAGGGAAAAGGGGACTAGTTTTAGGGACTAATTCTAGATAGAAAGAGGGACTGATTCTAGAGGGAAAAAGGGACTCGTTTTTGAGGGAAATAGGGATTCATTCTAGAGAGAAAGAGGGACTAATTCTAGAGGGAAAGAGAGACTTATTCTCCTGGTGACAAGTATAATTATATTGTCTGTTTGTGTGTATTCAATGGCCCACATGGACAATGACAGACATTCTGCCAGTTCTGTCTGTATATTTATTGAAGACGACCAATAAAGCATGATCAATGCCCCAGTGTCTGGAACCAATTTCCATGCACACAATAATTGTGTATCTGGCTCAACCACCAGATTCATTGAAATCACAATCCTAACTAAACAAGCTGTGTTTTATTGCACTTGTTATAGCATACAAAAGTAGTTTAACAAAATTATCATCATTTTCAAATCTTTTGAGAATAGACAAATTTAATACGTTAAAGTTTCTATATCTGTCTAAAGAATAATGTGATAGTTGCCAGAGACTACTTAAATATTCCAAGCAAATTTGGAACAAAAACAGTACATTGAAACTTATTTTTTCAAGTTTCGTTTGGTCACTATTCAAGACTTTACATTTACAATTGACTTTTTCACAACCATGAAACCACTAATAAATACTTATTTATTTAACAACCATAAAACCACTTGATAAAATAACCCAGCACTTTAAGATGTGGTGTTCATGCTGTCGTAAAGATATTTGGAATATAAAATGTGTGAACAGAAGTGGGAACAGAAAATCCATTGGAAGGCCTTAAAGGCTTTCTAAATCTGATCAACGGTATTTAAAAGTCCCTTCCCTGAACGAGAGAAGAAAATATAGTAAAGCGCTTGCTCAGCGTCTGGCAGAGTCATCTGGCACCAAATTACACACTTAATCTGTGAGAGGTCTTAAAAGAAATGGCCTCGTGATGCGTTTTGTAGGGACAGTTAAATATGCTGAAACCAATATCTTGTTCACACGTATAAATAAACAGTTAATGCATGAAATATGACTTTATAGCACCTACAGATCCTCATTATGCATGCATGCACACACATTCAGTCAATACGTTTTCATTCACAGCCCATGAATCCATTTAAAAGCTTTAGTCTAGAGCTGTTAGTGTCTCAGAAACCATGGTCTCAGAGAGATGGCAATAACCGTTTTCACAATATTTTGTATGACCGTCAGAATCTCCTCTCTGCTTCATTACTCACCAGTCACAGACTGTAATAAACAAGCTATCAGAGTGAAAGAAAGAAATAGAGCCACGTGTGTATGTGTGTGTGTGAGTCTGTGCCTTCTGTGCATCCGGATTGCATTAAGATAGCCACGTTGAGCATGTGTCTGGTTGAGATGCTGCATCATATTCTCTGTGGTTTTCGCAGTGTTAACTTGTAGAATGCAGTGTTAGGCAGTGTTTTGTCAAGTCAAGTTTTGTCAAGTAAAAAGTTGTGGTTTACGTCAGGAAAAACATCTGTTATTCTCAAGCCATTTGAGCTAGAAACAGTTTGAAAGGGAAAAGCCTGGGGTTCATTCTGGCCTTGTTTTTGGCTGTGACTTTCAAAGCTGGAGATGCATACAAATGTATTTTCAGTCACCATGGGGGGTTTCTCAAAAGGTCTCGTCACAAAACCAAAGTCCTCAGCCTAATGATGGGAAGTACCCTGTTTAACCTTAATTGAGTCTCTAAGAAGTGAAGATGAGTATATATTTTTCTTCTTGTAACAATATACATCTGTCTAAAGGTTATCTTGGTAGTATTATTGCAAAGCAATGGGGGGGTGAATGGATTTTCATGTATTTATAGCTTGCAATGCATCAAGAACTTCACCTGTGAATAAGCTGTACAGTATAACTATGAGCATTTAGCCTTAACTCACCAAGTGGATGCTGCTGAGATTAGTGGATAATTAAATGTATAGACAATAGCCTTTTTTATCAGTAATGGGGGCAGAGTGTGGAGTCATGTGTTTTGTCTGAGAAACTTGAATAGCAGTTGTTCTGAGATTTACCAGTTCCCCAGAACTTAACTGGGTTCTATTTACTGACAGACAGTGTTTACATGGTATTTTGATATTACCCACCTGATGTGTTAATTTAACCGTGTTGACATGGTCTGTTTATGATGCCAGAAAGTGGTCTATGAATGCCCATATATCTGACACAGACACTAGGACAGTGGTCATTATTATCCAGACAATAACAGCATATGTCTGTTGTGTATTTCTTTCTTAATAAAATCATGGTCAACTTTGGGTCTTTTTTGCAAAAAACTAAACCATTCTATATGAACTTTTTAGTTTGTGAATGAGGACAGCAAACAGTTCAGCTCGGTTTGCAGAAAGAGGACTTTTCGCTGTAACATTGAGAAGATTCCAATTATTCCAATACAAACTTAATGCCAAGTAATTCAGATTGTTTGGGAACGGAGGTGGATTTCAACATTGCAAGAGAGAGAAGCTTTTAGACAAAGATATCTACCCCTTCTCTTATTCTGTCAGCTCTAAGCACATTATAACCATCAAGATTGATATCAGAGGCGTTTCCATTCATCCAAGTGGCTGTCGTGATAAACATGTAAGGATTCGCTTCCGCGCCCCAAATCTATGATATGATCCCATTTAGAACGTAAGCGCCTAAAATGAATATGCATGAACCCAAAACCGTGAGTTTGAAAATTTTATGGAATACCAAGGTTTCGACAAATTCCCTGGTTATTAGAAACGATTGTTACGCAATAGTAATTCAAGTCCCGAGAATTACACCATTGTGACCATGCTTGTGCCATGTGCCAACATAGTAAAAGATTGTTGTCACCATGAGGCAATACTGTCGATTACCTAATATGGGTTTGTGCAGGAAACAATAAATTTTCCTGACAGGTGTCTGCGATGAGGGTGCCCCTTAGCAGATCCACACCCCCTATTGTTTAGTAGTATTAGAATAATATATTCTGTATTCAGTCTCTCTCTGATCCGAAAGACCTGAAACATGATACTCTGTTTCAGGATGACTCCTAGCTGTGCCTTTCATCAGTAAAACGGCTTGTACTGCCGCCTAGTTTCTGCTGTTCTGCATGTGTCTGTGGAACCTGACCAGGACATGTGTCTGTGGAACCTGTCTGTGGAACCTGACCAGGATGTGTGTTTGTGGAACCTGTCTGTGGAACCTGACCAGGACGTGTGTCTGTGGAACCTGACCAGGACATGTGTCTGTGGAACCTGTCTGTGGAACCTGACCAGGACGTGTGTCTGTGGAACCTGACCAGGATGTGTGTCTATGGAACCTGTCTGTGGAACATGACCAGGATGTGTGTCTATGGAACCTGTCTGTGGAACATGACCAGGATGTGTGTCTGTGGAACATGACCAGGATGTGTGTCTGAAACCGAAGTCAACGTACTTTGGCAAACATTCTAACCTCCTACACTGACGGGCCACCCACCCCCCCCATCTTGGGGGTGATGGGGCCTGGTGGTTGTAGTTTTAATGGCCACTCCACCCATTTTCTTCCTTCTTTTATTTCAACTCCAAGTAATTGATTACTTACTTGATTAAGTAATAGTAGAAAATAATATAATTGTGGCTTTTTTGTTGCATACGATGTATCTCAATGTTTGAAAGATTGAGTGCTATGGGTCACACCAGCCAATAGGAGGGACCCACACGAACCTTGTCATACATCGATGTTGATTAAATACATATTTATCTTTGAAAAAGGCACTTTGGCATTAATAGTTGATTTACATCCATATAAGTTCCATTTCAATTCAGTCAAAGTTAGACGGAATTGACCCCAAATACACTTGTAATAAATAGGTTCATCAGACCTCCTAATGTGAATCCCACAGGGGTCAAATATCAGCATAAACATCTTTAGTAGACAGCAAAAAAACGCGCTGTGCGGAGGGTAACATTAGAAAAAAGACGTGTTACTTGTAATATATCTCAAGTATGTTTGCCGCAGCTTTTCCAGTGGTGCCACATCACGTTGGCTGCATGTCTTGTCAGTTATTGTGTTTTCTGGGGGGGGGTTGTGTTGAACATTGAGCCATTCAGTCTCAAGCTGTGTTACTACACCGTAGGCACCATCGAGAAAGAGTAAGGACAGAACCCTGGGGAGAAGCTTGCTATCCTGTAGCCCCGAGGGACCATGGAGACCAGGGAGAGAGTCCATTGAGACCTCCCCCCACTTGACTGATGGGGGAATAACTGGGGCGTGCTTGATACATCACTGTTTATCATGTGGAGCCAGAGAGGCTAAACACGTGTTTGAGGTAAAAATCTGCCTCTCGGCTTTGAGGTGTGTGTGTGTGTGTGTGTGTGGATGAAAGGAGGATGAATGCTGCAAAGCACATTCAATTCCCAAGTGACATACCTGTAGGAGGGAGCTGTCTGGAGGCCGATATCATAGGGAAAAGGTCCGTCAATATACTGAATATTGGATTTGAATTCCCACTTTGAATGAGTGGTGCTTGATGCCTTCATTCATAGTGAATGCTATCTCGTACTGTAAGACTAGTAGCACAGGCACACAGCTTGACACGGGACATCATGTCAACATTGTATTTAAATGACATCAAGGGTTCTAATTAAGGCCATTTTGGTTTGTGATTGTCCCGATTGACAATAATGAGAACTGGCTTGTGCATATATAACATTTTCTGATTCCGGCTATTTTTGCCTTCATTCTTGTTTTGGACGGGTGAAACCCTTTTTCCCCAGGAACATATTGATCGGTCTCTTCTGTCGTTAATGTTTTTCTCAGAACTCTGATGGTTCTTAAGGGGTTTCGTTTGAGCTAATACTGTTTTTGGGGCTACGTGTAATTGTACCCTTGCATCCCAGCTTCTGTAGTTCGGCTGGTGAAGTCTTCTAAGAGACGGCTGTAAGGCTAATTGTACCAGTACTATTGTTCCCCAGGGTGGAGGTACTGTGTACAAAACATGCTGTTTTTGGTTCCTACAATATAGATGCAAATACCCTGAAATTAAAGATGACATTTAATCCCATTGTCCCTGTACCCAATACAATGCAGTGCAGTGCCAAAACAGCACAAAATGCAGCCATGTCCCAATTTATATGGACTGCAATGTCTGTTATTGACTGGACAATACATGGCATGTAATATCTTTGGCAATTCTCCTGTTCACTGTCCTTCTCTTTTTCTGAACACAATGCTCGCATACTGCAATCTACACAGCATACAACGGCAGAATGCAGTCAGGAAGTAAACAGAGAACCGAAAGGTCACTTCATACAGGTTCTAACAAGATAAAGCATGTAGTTCTGCTGTGGTTCTTTTCTACCTGAGACCTGTGTGTTTGTGAGAGTGTGTGCGTGTGTTTGTGCATGTTTGACCCTTGAAAAGACTGGGTGTGTGGGTTCCTACGCTCTGAGCCATGGCCTGGCCTACATCGGGCACTGCCAGATCTCCCTGGCTGTAGGTGACAGGGTGGTGCTGGCTCTCCAAAGCATGAGGAGGACGTGGAGGTAGAGCGAAGTGATCAAACACACTTTAATCAGCTTCCTTTCCCTTTGCCTTATTAGCTCGCTTTGGTCATGAACCCTTATGTTTTATTTCCCATGTGAAAAAAACAGGACAACATCGCCTCCTGCATTATTTGATTGATGCAGGATCATTGCTCGGTTTGGATTATGTGCATTACCTGTACGCTATTTTGGACCCCCTTTACGCACAGGGACCAGTCTTGTGAAGACAGTCTTGTGAAGACAACAGTTTGTCTTCCCCAAACTGTTGCCACGCAGTTGGCAGACTGCACACTTCTACCAGAAACATCACGGCCTGTGCAGGACATGCATTATAATGTAACATTTAGGTTAGGCTTTACATTCCATTGGCCCGCTGCTTTTCTCACAGGTGTTTTCTTGTTTTAGGAAGTTGCGGTATCAGCACACTGGTAGAGAGACGGCATCCACAATAACGGGTTTTTAGTTGGACCAACACAGTGCATTCCACTTCTTAGCCTCAAGAAAATAACTGTAAAAAGGGTCACTGTCTTTACTCCCATTTGAGACAAATTCACCCCCTCCAACAGCACAGTCCTTGGGGCATTTTATTATCTTAATGGGCACAGGCAGCGCTGGGCTGGAACGGATCCCCCTAACTGTGATTGGAATCCTGTGGGACACAACCAACATTTCATTTCTCTTCTGTTTTTCAGAAGCAGGAGGTGTGTGTTCTCTGATTTAATTTTATCAGCTCAGATTTTGGATGGCATTAAGACGAAACTAGTTTCCAAAGCACATTCCTTGAGCCCGTTAAAGAAGCCCACTATTTACCTGTATTACATCGCCTGGCTTAAGTTCAGATGGTAGGGGAGGTAATATTTGAAAACTAGATCCAAAGAGCCTTTTTTAGGCAACGGCCGTTAAGATATGTAGCAATACCTAAAAGTTTTGTAATGACACACATTTTGTCATGGAAAGACATATTTAGTGGAATAAGTTACATATTGTACAATGTAATGTATATTTCAACAACATAATAATTCATTAGAAAAGCTATTAATGGCTATTATCTAGACCTGCCTTACATAACGCATCCAATGCAGTCTACATTATTTCTACATTTTAAAACCTGTTTTTATGTAAAACATTGAGAAGTGCCTGTTGTGGCATTGAGATGTTTAAAAGCCAGACACTCACAGACAAATGGAGGACGTTTTAAAGCTAATTTCTGCCCCTTTTAACATGTTAGCACTGGATGGAGATAACCGTCTCTAAGGTCATATCTGAGTGACAGTGAATCAATCAAAATCAATGGAGGAACCACGCATACTATGATTTGAAAATGCTTCATCAGAAAATATACTACATTTATTTTGATAACATGGCTAATTTGATGACTGTCAGTTTAAAACTGCTGATTCACAGAGAGGGTAAATAACCAGAGAGGGTCTTGTCATTTAAGTGCTGAGCCTTGATCTAGTGAAGAGCCTCACGAACAAATGAACATATGCGTCTTCCAGCTGAAGACCAAGGTTCAAACCTTCATCACTTTGTCTACTCCTCATCTTCCTCCATAGGACTCCCACCGGTAATGAAAGCTTTGAGGGAAAAAAGGGTGTTTAACTTTGGTCTTTTTAATTATAGTCCTATGTTTCGCAGATAAATCCATTAATTGTGTTTGGTAAAACAACAATTTATTATCAATTCGCCTAGCACAAGCTACCCATTTTCAAGATACGGCACGTCAAACTACTTTAGCAAGGACCAGGAAAATAATACATTATACAGCTCTAAATCTTTCAGTTTAATCCGTTGATGTATTTGAAATGTCAACATCAGTGGAAAGATGAAAAAACATGTTTTATTGAAGTGATCTTTGTAGCTCCTTTTGTAGTTTCTAAATGGAACTCATACCACAGTGAGCTTTGCAGAAACGTTAGAAGTTGACGTTTTTGTAATTCTTTCCCTATTGGCGCTCATGCCCAGTGTTGTACTTGTCTGTTGTATTCACCCTTCAGGTACAAACTCATTAACTGACAGCTGAGTTATCTGCAGTGTGCACAGACTTGTGAGGTGTGTCCTTGACAGTGTTTTACAGAAGCAATCAATCAATCACGTTTATTTATAAAGCCCTTTTTAGATCAGCGGTTGTCACAAAGTGCTTTTACAAAACACCCAGCCTGAAACCCAGAGAAGCAAGCAATAACAGTGTTGAAGCACAGTGGATACGATAAACTCCCTAAAGGGGCTAAAATTTAGGAAGAAACGTGCTCTTACAAACATATTACCAATGCAATTAGGGCAATAAAAAGCCAATAATCAGGATTCAGAATTCAAACCACCTTGTTTCAGGGGTGGATGTTTCTCAGAGAAAGCAATTAGAGACAAAGAGGCTTGAGGTAGAAGAACGAGAGTGGGTGGAAAGTGAGAAACATAAGGGAGGATTACATTGAACAGCACAGCCTCTCGCTGTGCTTATTTTAAGGATCTCCAACCTGGTTTTCCATCAAAGTCTGGTCCAGAAATATCTTAAATATTCAGCATACCTGTAAAAGGCCATACCGGCTTTATTCCAACTGTATCAAGTTGCATTCCTTGCTAGACAGTAGTTACCCGAGGCAACGTGGGGTTCAATGGAGAATCGCGATGACTACCTTTGATAGTCACATGTCATTGTGTAAGGTTTGATGAGGGGAACGGAGGGTGGAGACCTCAAGAGACGCCTCCGTGAGTCATTCCTTCATATCTCTGACTCCTTCCCGGTACTCCAGTCTCAGAGCTGGGAACTGGTCAGTGATGATGGCATCACAGACAGATGAGCTGATTAGAAAGAACAGGATGTCCAAAGGAGACATTGTCCAGTCAATTAGGCTGCCCTTCAGCAATCGTGATTTCCCGAGAGCACGCGGGGAAGGTGGTGAGTGGATACTGGTTCCGGATATAGGGTCTGAGGTCTTAATAAGTAACCTTCCCAGAGATTGGAAACTCCACAAGCGCTAGTGCGCAGGATTTAGCTTCGTGGGCTAGCAGCTGACCACACTTTGCTGGTGCACGAGGTCACTCGAGTTCAAACCACACACGATGCTGCCCCTGTCGGCCAAACCCATATAATTCCAAAAGATACATCTCTAAACATAATCCCTTATGGGCAGGAACATTAGAGGAAATTTCAGCATCTGCTTGTTATTCACTCCGCTTTCTGTAAAGACAGAAAACTTAGGGCGCCTTGGTACTGATCAATGAAGTGCATTCATGCATGTGAAGAAGACAGAGCTGAGGGACAGTTGCAAACAAGAATCGTGTTGTGCAAATTATGTCGGGAATTGATCACATTGCGTCAAACACTTGAACTGACAAAGCGTTTTCTCTGTGAACACTGCTTAATGTAACTCAATATGCTCACTGTAATGGATTCCATTAAGCAACCTTAATTCTAAGCAACCGTTACAAAGCATGTGTCCTTGTGCTCTATAATGACTAGGCTACAATAAATCTATATTGAATAGACAACAGAGAATAATGGAGCTAACTGGTTACGTCAGTTGCAATTGTCCTGCATGGACAATATTGTCCTGAATAGATCTCATTGAGCGAGAGGTCTCGCATCTAGGGCACAACTCACCAAACACAGTACTGTGCAAAAGTCTTTGGCACCTGAAAGTCGAGCTTAAGGCATTTATTTGGATAACACTTTTTTTTTTATATAAAAAAAAAAGTATTTATATCAATGACGTTTTCTATTTTCGAAAACACTTAAATAAATGGCCATAGTTTGACTTTCGGGTGCTAAAATTCTGTAGGCCATGACATGACTTGGTTTTTGGATGTGGTTAAAGCACACAGCATAGTAGAGAGGACTATTTCTGAGTAGAACAGCGATAGTGTAGGTGACTGGAACATCCTTGGGTCTATATCATTGACTCATGACTGAACATTATGGACACGACTCAGCATTTTGTGCTCACACAACGCTAGGGATGGATATCTATAGTAGTGTGGGGTTGTGGCTGTTGTGCCACAATGTAAATGGACTTCCTCATGGACTGTGACGAGGCCTCAAATCAGGACATATAAGGCCTCTAATGCAACAATCGACTGAGACACCACCAATCGACTGAGACAGCTGGAGGCCCAGTTTCCTCCTACGTTCTTCCAGGTAAAATGAGAAATGAATCCAGTAGGATATAGAGCTACTATTGAGCTAAAATAGTATTGAGAGAGAGAGAGAGGCTCAGGTACAGCTCTCAAGGATAGTGGACTTTTCTAATACTGTCTGGAAAATAAGGGTTAGCTTAATACTTTCATTATGGAGCTCTGCCTTTGGGCTCAGATCGTATAAGGTTTTCTACTCGCTCCACTTCACACACACCCTCTCAAACTCTCTCACACTCTCTCTGCCTCATGTTCTTGCTTTTGATGGAAAACCAAACCGAGGATTTCAATCTTTATGAATGTTAAACTTTCATGCAACATCACGACTAGTGGGAGGGGTGTAAAAACACCTTGACCTTTTGTTACTTTGTAGACAAACTTTATGTTTAGAAAATGGACACACATTTTGCATATTGCAATATACCATACAACTAGTGTTGTCATTTGTAATGCATTATAAGTGTCTGCAGAAGGGTTAGTATTTTAGGATAAATAGCGTGAATAATGCAGAAGACTGGGGTCCGTATCCTGTTAGGTATAATAATCATTTATTGGACCAATATAGTGCTTTCATGGACTCCAAGTAGCTTAAACAGATTAATGTACACGAATACTATAATGTTTAATATTTAGGGGCTATATGTAGGCTTTTTATAATAAATGTAATTGTAATTGTAACATTAATGATGTCCATAATATATCTGCAGTAGTAGTGGGATGCTATTGTTTTGTAGCATCTTTACAGGGTTTGGGTTTAGAAGAACTACAGACAACGTTTCTATTGATTAACGAAAGACCACACTGTGAGCAAATTGATCAGCAATATTGAGCTAAAATGACTTATTGTGCTATCTAAATTGTTTTTATATTTATAAAATATCCAGATTTTGTAGCTTTTGATGGTAACAAGTCAAACGTACTAGCGGTAATGTGTAAACTGGTCTCATGGGTTAGAGGTAACGTAGCATAGGTACACCCCATTCATTATCACGGAATTCATAAGTAAAGTGCTCCTTCAATCTATAATGTTTTGCAATGTGCCTATACAACCAATCAATGTGCCTATATTCAACCAATGTTTCTGGAAACTGGAAGACAACTTTTTTGCCTGTCTTACAAGACAGTATTGAACCAAAACATTTATATGAATATTAATCTCCTAAAGACGTAGATTTTTTTTTTCTATTCAACTTAAAAACATTTAATTTGCAGCACTGACCTGGAGAATAATTCCAGTCAAAATGAAAGGGTTTAATAAGCCCAGGAAGAGTTTAATAATCATTTGTGGAGACCCAGGCCAAACACTGACGCACAGTGACATGTCCCCAGCGCCAGGCAGTCTCCCATTCATACGTAGTGCTTCCTAACCCTCCAGTAGTCACAGTCGCAGACACACCCCGAAGCTGTGCAGTAGCCTAACGTGATTAGTGCTGAATCCAGGGGTTACAATGGAGCTCAATCTTCACCTCTACTGACTGACAAAGAATCTCTGTGTTTTTTTGTGCGTGTGTTTGTGTGTGTGTGTGTGTGTTTCTGTGCAGCGGGGGCACCGCTGCAGATCTTTTTTTTATTGTGTTATATACCCCAGCCAATAGGGGGCGGAATTATCCCGTTAACAGCTTGCACAAGTAGGTCCAATCACAGGGCCTTAATTGCACACAGGAGGTACATAATGTAGAGTAGGTCATTGGATGAATGCATTACGGCAGCTTCTAGCTTTGTCCTGACCTGTCCTGTTTCCTGTATATTCTCTGTAGACTTTAATTGTAGCTGGAGGGCCAAAGGTATCGGTCGTTTTGCCGTGAGTCTTCATTTTCTCTCCCGTAGACTGAGAGACTGATTACTACAGCGGGTTTCTTAATAGTCTTACATGCCCGTGGGCAATTGCAGTTTAATGGAACTGAAATTTGCATGAAAAATCAAAAATGTTATGTCTCACTGACTGGACAAACAACACTTAAATACACTGGCATGTTGGCGAAATGCAATGACACATGAATTGGATAAGTTTTTGCCTTAATAAAAGTGTAAAGAATACATAACAGTCGATTATACCTAACACAGCGATGTGGTGAATGTTCAAATCTCTGAAGATGAGATATGATACGTTATTATCCATTACATCTGCAAGCCAGTACGTGTAAAACCAACAGCGCCATGCTGAGAATGGTTACCGATGATTAAACACAGTCACCCTTCTATCTTCACAAGAATGTCGAACAAGCAAACAAAAAACCTAAAAACACTTCGCTGCCTTCTTACCAAGTCATCTTTAGAACTGATTATGTGGGTGGACAGCTTTGTGAGTAAAAACAGGCCCTGCGACTCTCTTCCAAAAGTCATTAAAACTGATAGACCGAAGTGCCTTCTTTGAGACTTTGCCACCTACTCTACAGGATTCATGGTTCCCAGATGCACTGGATTCCCCCCTGTATTAAACCCTCTGAACGATCATCTGTTCAACCGGCCGCTGTCTCTCTCTGACCCGCTCAGAAGGGCTTACAAAAGTGATGATGCTGTGTAGGCAGGTGGGAATGTGTGTGTGTCTTTGCACGTGCTCGTGTAATGGTCTAAACGTTTTGCTGGGGTGTCTAACTGTAGTTATGTGTGTGTGTGTGAGAGAAAGAGAATTGGAGAGAAGTGGATTCTACTAGAGTGGTTTACACATTGATTCGTGTCTAACTGGGGAGAAGTGTGTATGTATTATAGATAAACAATAACAGAACACGTGTAGGCACTGAGAAGATGTTTGCATGAAGTGAATATTGAACAATGATTCCATACAGTCATATCATAAGGGACATTTAATTACATATACATATATATAAAAATATGATGACAAGCACACATTGGCCCATTTCACGGACAGACCTGGTGTTTGTCAATATTACCTGCCTCAGGTCTGTATTTGAGCCAATATCACACAATAGGAAAATATCCGGGCATTGTGAATGTGAATTATGCTTATGATTATTGGACATTTTTGTAGGTTGAGGTTGACCTTTAGTGTAAGGAAAACATTTTCGTGGAAATATCAAACTTCAGGAGCATTTCCTGTATCAAACAAAGCTGCTATGTTTGCACAGAGAAAGCGGCCAATCGATGTAGTCATATAGGTGGGCATGCAAAACAGTCTGACAGGCTGGCACAGGCACCGCCCACCCCATTCCGTTGCACCGCAGGCTGATTGGCCACTCAACACGTGGGCGCGGCAGCTGAGCACCGGGAAGTTTGGGTAATGGGATCATTAATCATGAACCGTCACATACATCACAGTCAAACAGCCAGGTCTTAATTTAACTGCCAGGGCTACGAGAAGACTGGGGCAGCCCTTCACAATGACTTCCATTTACAACACCATTTGGGAAAACATAACCCGCCCCCTTTTCTTCGCCCTGCCCCCCGGCCCCTCTGCCCCCCGGCCCCCTGGCCCCTCTGCCCCCCGGCCCCTCTGCCCCTGCCTTCCCCCTCCCCACCTCTCTACTGCGGGGACCAAAGGGCAGGTAATCGCAAGCACGCGGATCTCCGTTTGACCAGCAGTTAATCGCCTCAAAGGCTCAGGTGGCTTTAAGGTGGTTTTTAGGTGGCTTTCAGGTGGCGTTCAAGTGGCATTCAGGTGGCGTTCGGGTGGCTTTTAGGTGGGTTTCAGGTGTCTTTTAGGTGGCTTTTAGGTGGCTTTCAAGTGTCTTTCAGGTGGCTTTCAGGAGGTTTTCAGGCTAGGTCAGTGCAGAAGGAGGTGCACAAGGGAACAGGGTATCATGGGGCTGTGGATGCCCATGACAGAATCCTAGTCTGGGAGGTGCTCTCTCCCACGAACCACCAGCATCAGCAGCCCCCCCCACCGCCCCACAACCCCCCTGTCACAGCCCCCCCCGCCCCCAAGCAGCCGCGGTTTGTCCGGCTTGATGGAGGAGTTACCACCCGACAGCACTAGGCGAGGTGAGTGTCTTCTGTCATCCGTCCACCTGCCGTCCCGGGAGGGAGGGTTAAGGTTGAGGCCCATCTGGCAACGTCCGCTGGTGACGGAAAAGGCCTAGAGGAGCCGCTAGAAGAGCCGCTAGAAGGTCCGCGGTCACCTGTCCTGGGTTGGCTACGGTTGCCTGTCACGCGTGCCCGTGGGCCACGATCCACATGTACCAAGGCCGGCACACGTGTCACTCCCGTGTCGGCTCGGTCTATGGCTGTAATTGAAAATGGCCGCCAAACCAATATCAGGGAGACAATTTCGTTTCAATTTATTTTGAATATGCACAGCGACCGTTGTCCCGAGCGCTTGATGAATAATCGTCCATCTAAATGACTGTAATATTCTATTAAGGGACAAGCCAGGCGAGTTATCAGCCGATGTGTGTCCGGTAAATTAAAGCTGGCGTACTCTGCAGTGTATGATGATGACAAACACTTTATCTCTGCTCTGCTGTATTGACAGTGTGCTCTGACTGATTACCTCACAGACATCCATTATATATGAGTTAATAAAGAAACAAGAGATGTAGGCAGGATACATGGTTAATGACTGAAGGCTGTCGCTGTATCCTCTTTAGTTGATGTTTATTCATTACCTCCAGTGCAGCTGCTCTCTGGAATAATTAAAGTTGGCACTGTCTGGTGGGAAACTTCCCCGCCGACTGACGGAACCAGGTCTTGACAGCGAGATGGTCGGAGTGACACAGAAATAACAGGTTTTTACTTTGCCATGGCGACAAACCAACAGACAGAACCTCAGGTGAAGAGCTCCAAAAGAAATAGACAGCCTAGGTGCTTGGCAGGTACCGTAGATATGAGATTTTTACCCTTTTTAAGTGAGAGATTTTTCGTAGCTCGCTGGTTTCTACGGAAGTGTAGGTAGCGTGGGCGTGATGCAAATGGTTTGCTTAATTGGAACTGACAGATAATATGAAGACGTGTAAATGCGATACGGTTGGATGCTCTGAGTTGGCAAAGGTGAACGAATAGAAGATGGCTCTTGTTGTTGAGTTCACAACACAGGTGGACTCTGAATTTCTAATCAAAACTGTCACATGGAACGACGGCTGGTAAACAGGATATTGTTTAAAGCTATTTCACATTTGTGTCAACTGTTTTATCATGTCAGTGGAAATGATTAACGACACGTACAGGATGGAATTCAATATACACAACCGATATCTGCAACCCAGAGGGCAAATCCAATACGGAGAAAAGCTTCACATTGTAATATCATGTTGGCAAGGCAACAATGTTTTCTGGTGACGGTTAGACCGGAAGATGGATCACAGGTCATGGGACCACATATTCAAACAAGACAGCAGGGCTTGTAGGATCAACTATGACTTTCAAAAGGAATGATCACCATTATGGTGATGAGGGGCGGGACCTGATATCGGACCAGCCCTCTTATTTTGATCAGCTTTCTTGAAGACGGGTCCCGAGGTCCATCAGAACCAGGGAGCAGATAGCAACTCCTGTCTAATACAGACTCCCCTGCTTAGTCCAATTAAACCTATGATCACAATAAATTATTGTCAATATCGGGCCATCGAACAAACACCACGGTACTTAAACACTTCTCCCCCCGACCTCTACCAACCTACATAAGGAGATATTCTTCTGGGTTGAGAGGTTCATTTTGGAGCAATGGTGAGAGCTCGGGTTATGAATCGTGTCGCGTCATTTTCCTTTAGCAGGAAAGACCATTCCTTCCATTTAAGACTGAGACCGTTGGTTGTCGCTGACGATGGCATCAATGGCTGCCGCCGTCTCGAGCGGTCTTTGCACCCCCCAAGCTTGCCGGCTTATGCAGCTTGAGCACGAGCAGGGAAAATCCATTTGCTGAAGACGGTGGCGGACTGGCAAGGCAGATGAAGGCAGAGGGAGGCGGAGGGAGGTGGACGATGTGTTACTGCTGCAGCAGGAGGAGATTAAGAATTGATACCCGGCTCTCTCTCGCCCATCACAGATAATGCACACAGGCGCGGTGGATAATGGCCCAGCGCTTCCCCATGGATGATGCCCTTTATACACCTCCACGTACTCGTCCGCGGCATTCTGATGCCTCCGGTATCCGAGCCGTAGAGTTGTTGTGTTTTTACCCTCCGGGAGTTTTCACCGCAGTCCAACCGTGTAAGCGTCACCAACGACAACCAGCTCTCTGTAAAGCGCTTTACCTTTGACCCCGT